>JAEHOE010000382.1:0-26530 GCA_016858145.1 Edaphochlamys debaryana | reverse complement strand
GGATGGATACTACATCTGTGAGTGGCCGGCCAGCCCCTCTGACGGGCCCGGCCGGACCTTCTGTGGTTGATGATTGCAACTGAAAGTGCTTCGTTTGGGCCCCCAAGCCCGCCCAATTGATGTTGACGTGTGCCAGGGCATACTTAAGGTTTGATGACTCGGAATGGGCATAGAGGGGCCTAGCCCTAGAGAGGCTTTTAAAGGTGTGCAAGCGTCTCGAGCAGCCCCGGCGACAGCGGCAAGCATCCGGGTCGCCCGAGAGGGCTGCAACGGGGGCCACGCCGCGTTGACGGGGGTGCCCTGGGAAGCCTGAACACAGACACAATGCAGGCAGGCTTGGCGTGGTCATAGGGCCCTCGGCACTCAATAACCTCGAGCCGGAGGCGGGTTCAAGCGATATCATGTCGAGGAAGGAAACTAGAGAAGAATAGGTAGCCGAACAGGGCAGGCAGCCCGGACGGGGACTGCTCAAGGCCCGTATCTTCGGCAGTCCCGGGGCCGGCCAGGGCCGCGGGGCCTGCCAACTCAGCGGGACTGTACGGCCTTCAGCGTGTGATTTAGTATTTAGCAGCGCCCTCTCGTGGGGCTGCGAACACAACCCCGAGCACACAGAAGGGAACCCTGCAAGCAACCTTATCACACGGATTGTTAGGATGCGGTGCGTTACAAGAGGCCCGACCCCCTGCGAGGGCCGATTTGCATGGGCTGCAGCCCTTCAACCCCTTGCCCCCAACCGAAGAGGGAGACGTCTAAAGAGTCTTCTGGTCAGCGCACCCACCCTCTCAGCCAGTCACGTGCACGAATCACCTAACAATTAAACACCAATCAGCACCACCTAGCCCAAGGGACAAGCAGCGCGGATCACACCGAAATCACACGGAATCAGAGTCAGAGTCAGAAACCTCGAACGACACCCGGCACACCACCCGCCCCAAGGCATCAGAGCCCAGAAAGGGAGGATGATTGCGGGGCACAGCGCCCCAGCCCCGCGGGCGAACACCCAGCAAGGCAAAGGGACCAGAGGCGCGCCGAAACTTGTTTGGATGCGGTGCGTTACAAGAGGCCCGACCCCCCTGCGAGGGCCGAGTTGCATGGGCTGCAGCCCATGTAGTCACGAAGCGTCTGGGCGACCGGGCAAGACCAAAAGTGATGCCATCCGGGGGGCCCCGCACCTGCCGTCAACTTGTTAGGATGCGGGTATACAAGAGGCCCGACCCCTGCGAGGGCCGACTTGGGTGGGGCTACAGTACGGGCCGCAAGTGCTTGCGTACTCAAGTGAGGTCTTGACCTGCTTGCGTGGTCGCGGTTCGGGCCCTTGCCGGCGTCTTTACCGCTTTGCGGGGTGAAGCCGGTGGGGGGGAAACAGCCCGAGCGGGTACGTGCCAGACCCGGCACACCGTGGCGTGCCCCTTCAGGGCGACGGTGAATTATGGCGCACTCAAGTCTATGCATTCGGAGTCGTGCGTATGGTGTTGTCGCGCAACTCGCGGGTGGCCAAGGACTGAGCGGTGTCGCTGTTCCCCGACCTTTCGGACGGGTTGCCGTTGGGTTGTAAATTATCGACGATTGTTATCTGTGCCCGAGCTTGCTGGCCGAGCGCCGTGAGGCGCGAGGCCTTGGCGCCAAGTTGGGCCTTCTCAGCGCGCTCCCCTTCCTTCAGTGGCAACATCTTCTTTGTGGCGCATCTTAGCAACAGGAGAAATGCGGCGGTGCGCGGACTTAGGCGGAGGAAAGAAGGTCACGGCAAAGAAGAGCAGCTGGCGCGAGTAGCCCCAGCAGCGCGGCAAGCAGTGTTGTGTGTGCGAGGAGACTAGGTGGTATCTTGGCTACTTTAGCGACGCGGGAGGTTCGGTGGGCGCTGCCGTGAACCAGAGTGACTTTATGCAGGGAAGCGGCGCCCGAGCTAGGAACCCCTGTTGTTCTTAGAGCTGGAGCTTTTGGTGTAGTTGCGAGGGTTAGGTAGGCAAAGCCCGGGTAGGTAGATGATTTGGGTGGGACCCGAAGGCGCACAGGCGCGAGCGGGACAGCCCTCTTTCCCCAGCCAGCGTGGCCTTGTGGTGGTGTGGTTTAGGTGTTAGCGAGGTGCTCAGCGAGGGCCTTGTGTAGCCTGCGTGGCAAGCACCGGCGCTCACCAGCGCCGGTGCGCCCAGGTAACCGACGTCTGTGCCAGGGACTTCGCCCCGAAAGGCAAAAGCCCTGCGCGTTCGGCGGGCCGTGTGGCGGGAGCCGGAAGCCCGAGCCTCCCGACTCGGGCTGGGCCCTGCGCCACCTTCCAACAATCCCGGAGGGGCCTTTACGGGCCTTCGGAGGGCCCGGATCCCGAAAGGGCAGGCCCAGGTGTCGGAAGGCCCAGGTGGTACGACAGACCCAGGTCAGGCCCGCAGCGAGTTCGCTCTTAAGGCCCAGACGCGGCGTTATCAGGTTTAACACTTTTACTCTTACTGTTCCCTTATTCCCGGTTCCCTTATTGCTCTCCAAAGCTCTCAGACTCTCGATCTACTCTCGGCTCTGTTAATCGGCTTGCGCCGGACTGATCACCCGTCGCTCGGAACTCTCGGTACTGTAAGGTCTCCGCTTAATTACACGCCCCAAGACCCAAGGACTCACGGTACTAGGTTTGGTCGCTGATCGCTGCAGCCCCACTGCAGTTGTATCGCCCCCGTTCAGCAGAGCTAGGCTAGCCTCGGCCCGGTTAGCCCGTTTTCCCGTCAAGGCAGGAGGTCGCTCCCCTGTCGCGTGGACGTGCAGCGGTCCCACTCCCTCTGTCCACAACTACAGCGCCCCAGAGCTCCGGCGCGGCGGCACAGCCTCTACATCTTCGGCACCGCCCCAGTTCCCCCAGGTTCGTGTGACTAAGCCTCCGTCCCTGTGCGCGAGAACGCTCAGCGGCCACTAGGACCGGCAGAGGATCAGCCCCTGCCCGCGTCAGGCCCGTGCACCTAGTCCTAGCAGCTCGTGTGCCGCCCTTTTTCGGGTAGCCCTTGTGGACCTGCGTCAGCGTAGCAGCCTCAGTTGGCCCCTGACAGCAGTGCACTAGTCCGAGGTCCGCGTGACTAAGCCTCCGGATCTACCAGCGGACCCCTAGCCGTCGGTGATTGCAGCCAGCCCTTCTTCCTCTCGTCACCTGCCCCGACCAGCATCTCTAGCGGCAGCAGGCCCGTGTGACTAAGCCTCCGTCCCTGCCAGCAGCCCCCTTTCTTAGGCACGCTCCGAGGGACGCAGCAGCAGCTCCCTTGCAGGCCCGCAACCGTCCAGCCGTCTGCCGTGCTAGCCGTTCGGACGCAAGCCTTTCCGGACCCTTTCCCACAGACCGATCAGAAGGAGCCTCACTCCAGATCTTCCCGCTTTCTGCTCAGTCCGCCCTCCGCGGCCCCCCTTCCGTCCCTTAGGGAGCCGAGCGCCCAGCGAGGCGACAGAGCCTCGACTCGTTTCACAGCCCCTTTCCGCCAGGGCTTCGCGTCATACAACCTCGCCCTCGGCCCTCTTACCCTTCGATCCCCAGGTCCTGCACCCGCCTAGCCTGGGCGCTAATCGATCAACCTTCCCCGTCAGGCGTTTCCGCCGTCTGTACGTGGTATAACCGCTTCCGCTCAACTCTAAGTTTCAAGTACTACGTGGTTATCTGCACACCACCCTCCGCTCGTTCCTACTCGACACAACCCGGCTCGTGGGGTGTATTCTTACACATCCTTGCCGCACGCTTTTGGAGTGCTTCGCAAACGGTCCAAGGGCGCGGCAGCTACACCTTCGACAGTAGTAGACTACCAGCCAGCAAGCAGTTGCGCGCAGAAAATTTGGGTGTGTAAATTTGGTCTCTAACCCCCTGTTGTGTGTGTCGCTCCGCTTGTGGTAGCGGGACCTGGTTTGCAAGTCCACACGCGTGTTGTGAGCCTCCGACTGCAGCGGAGCGCCCCTTTTCGTCTACTAATTTAGCGGCAACAGAGGCCGCCAGTACACAACTCCTAAAACCCGACCGATAAGCCTTCACCCTCAATCTACGTCCTTCCCCCTTACCTCCTCCGCGTATTCCCCCACTCCTCCTCCGCGCTTTACCTCTTTCCTGCAGGTGTCCACACTTTCGTCTAGCCTCCGCGCATTCGTCACCACTCCTCCTCCGCGCATCCCCCCACACCACCTCCGCGCAGACAGTCTCTTACGCAGGAGAAGCTCAAGAATCATGGCTAGCGGTCTCACTCCTTCGGCACTAAATTCCTTGGCGGCGTTCGACCCCAAGTCCGTCACGGCATCCGATTGGTTGGATCAAGTGGAGTGCCATGGCGAAGCATTCCGCTGGAATGAAACAGGATCGTTTGACGGCCGCGCGCTGTCGGTTGGGGCCGGATTGCTTCAGCCTGGGCAAAATGTGTACCCCAGCGTCTTACTAGCTGGGCGGATTTCCGTGCCGCATTAACCGAGCGTTATGCCCGTACGGGATGAGGGTCCTGTACTATCGTCTAGCCAACTGCAAGCAAGGGAAGCGGGAGAGCGTGCGGGATTACGCCGACCGTTTTTTGGGGATTGCTAACGCAGTTGGGGCTGGATGGGGTGAGGGATCTGTCTCACATGCACAACTTATTAGGGGGTTACACCCAGAGATCTCCGATACTATGTACTTGTTCCGTCCAACGGGATCTAGATCAAGCCATCGACAGCGCTAGCTACGCTGCCGAAAGTGCGAATATCCACGGGGTGATAATGATTACAGCCTCTGCTAGTGACACCCGTGAACCCCGTTCCCCGCGCCCTACCCCTGCCCCCCAGGCCAAATACCCAGACCTCAAGAACCGTTCGTTTCGACCAAGATCAAGAGAGGGGCAGGGGCAGGGATGACCGAGCACCTTACGATGCTCCCCCAGCTAGGCAGCACGCTTTGACGTTAGGCAACTCCCCAGCCTAGGAGGGATTTAAGGACCCGTTTGGCCCGACAATGGCCGAGATAGGAACCCCGGCCGTAATAATGACCGGCGGTTTGGGAATGGGCAGTCACGGTCCTTCCAGGACGCCAGGGAAAGGCAAAGTGATAGGAAGCAGATAGCCGACTTGTCTCGTCAGATGAGCAATCTCACGCTAGCTATCACTGGTGCCCAATTTGGCAACAATGCCAACCGAGGTCAAGCCCGGTCTGGCTCGTCAACCCGTGCCCCCTTTCGCCCTCCCCCTCCCCGCAGGTCCGGCAGTTCCGTCTACTTGATACAAACTGAGATGACCTATGGTGATAAATCTTCAAACAGCAACACGGAGCGGTCATGGGGTCTCGACCGGGGTTGTTCACCCGACCGGCTCCATGACACCTGTGGGTCGGGCGAGGAGGTCTTCCATACCTACCGCCCTCAAGACTTTGAGGTCTTTATGAAGCGGGTCGGCGAGTTCGACAACACCACCTTGCCTCGAAAGCGAGTCGCCTTCTCGCCCGAGCAAGTGGTGGTGGGGGGTCAGCCCTCCGGTCGCTCGCCGTCCGCAGCCTGCGCCTTTAGGCCAGAAGGCCGCAAGTCCGGCGACGCCCAGTGCAGGTTTACCAGCACGACCGGCTGTTCCAAGCCAGGCTACCCCGCTCGCCCGTGCTCCTAGTGCCCCAACGGCACCGGGCACGCCAGCCAACCACGCCCCTCGCCCATCAGGGCCTGGTCGGCCTGGGGCCTACGGCGACGCCAATGACTGGCGTGGCAACCAGCCGCCAGCGCTCCCCCTCGCCGGGCGCTCCAGGGCGTTTCAACGAGTGGCCTCGCAGGGATGCGAACGCCAATCAAGGGCCCAGCCGTCCGGGTTTTGCTTCGGGATCCGGTGGCCGCACCCCTGAGCGGCCCTGGAAAACCCGACAGCCCGGCGAGCCGTTAGGGCGCACGGACCCTGTGCCCAACGGCGATCCCTTTGAGACGGAGCGGCAGTTGGCCGCTGACATCGTCAATAAAATCGTACGGCACGCCGTACCTTTGGGCACTTTAGCCAACCTCAACATCGTCAACGTGTACAGCAGGGTGGCATCCCAGCTGCAGGCGCTTATGCGCAAGGCCTCGCAGTCCAACACTGGCGGCGCTAACCGTGTCGCTGGTCCAGGGCACTCCCCCGGCCCCTGACGATGAATGGCTTGAAGCCCTTTGGAGCGGCAAGGCCCCTGTGACCGCCAGCAAGTCCAGGGTTCCCTTGACCCTTGCTGCCTCCGGTACCGATGCCGAAGGCCGGCATTACAAGGTCTGCCGTGCCCAAATCAAGGTGTTGGATGCGGACGGGCAGTGGACCCAGTTGTCGGCAGTTATCGACAGTGGAGCTAGCGTGAGCATGATTGCCACTCCCGCCATTCGCAAGCTTCGCCGCCTAGACGACGTTGAGCCTACCGACATGGCCTTCAGCAATGCGGACGGCTCTCGAACACCTGCCGGCGGCCGCATTCGGGCACTGTACACCAGCACCGGTGACATGCACTTCCCCATCAGCCCCTACGTCTCCAACTCCCTTGGGTACGAATTACTACTGGGCTCTGATTGGCTGGATGCAGTACAAGCCGACATATCGTACAAGCGGCAGTTGTTGGAATACACCAACGACCAGGGCCTAAGGTCTACACTTCCTATCGACTTCATGAGCACCGCGGTGGCGCCCGTGCTATCGTGGGACTGCGCCTCCGACACCTCGAGCCTGGAAGGGTTTATGGTGGATGCCGAGATACCACCTTCGGATCTGAGGTTCCATTGGAGACGAGTGCTTCCTCGGCGGTGGCGAGTGATCGAGCCTCACCTCTCGGCCTTGGACGTGACCCCCGAGCCAGTGGGGCCTCGCCCCACGCCTTCATCCCCCGTAGTGGTGGAAGAGATCCGGCCTGAGGCCCCCAGCTCTCCAGTGCTTCCACCGGCTCCCGACCCGGAGCCCCCGCTTGCGGCACAGGGAATCACCCCTGCCTTGAGCGCGGACTGCTCCCGGGTGGACGAGGAGGTGGTGCTAGCCCCTCAGTGGGCGCGCAAGGATGCTTCCCTCGTCGCCCTTGCGGCCCTGGAAGTGCGGGTCCCCTCGCAACGCCCCGGGTTCCCCCAAGCCCTCGTCGCCTCCGCCGCCAACAGAGGAGCCTTCACTTCCCATTGCCGAGCCCCCTCCAGTCGTGCCTCCCTCACCTCCGGATGCACCACCCGCTGAACCAAGCACCGGCACGCCGTGCGAGCCAGGGCTCTCGGAGGACTCTGCACCCAAGGACTCGGAGGCTTCGCCTTCTGCAAGTCAACCACCTCCCGAGCAAGCTCCTTTTTCCCCTTTGGCCGAGCTCCCACTGTTCATACTGCAACCGCCTCTGGACGGGCTCGTGGCCAACCTTCAAGGTATCGACACGCATGACGAGCCAGCGCCTTTTGTGGCCCCGCCTCCCCCGACCACGGTCTTGGCCTCGCCTTTCGCTCACCATCAATCACTTCCCAGGCCAAGGTCAGAAGCAGAGGAGATGAGGGCAGAAGCCGAGAGGATGACGACCCTTTTGGACAATGTAATGGCTGCGCGAAAACTCCTGGGGCGGAAGGAGTCGGGGAGGGAGAAGACGTGCCCTCTGCCCCGGCCAAGCAACGTTCCTACCGGTATGGTCTGTCGCCCCGCCGCTCGAACAGGCCCGTCCTCTCATCTACCTTCCTCCCAAGCCCGGCGCCCGGCTACGGCGCTGCGTCCGCTCGCGCGAGCCGAGCCGCCCTCCGGCTCGCGACGAGCTATGGTCGGCCAGGTCCAGGCGCAGAGGTCAAGCCTTTTCTCTTGGATCAGAGCCAACATTGTTCCTGCTCTCGACCCGACGCAATTCCTCTCTACGGAGGAGCGCTACGCAGTGGCAGCCTCGCTTGATACGGCGCTCACGTACGATGCGACTGCCAGGCTTCAACGCAACATGATGAGCCAACCAGCGGCGCTATTACTAGAGCTTTATGAGCAGCTCAAGCATAGCAAAGCCCAGCGGTCGCGGGCAGTACATCGCTCATGGCAAACCTACGGCTACAAGCTCATGACCTACGACGAATGGACTCGCGCCTTGAAAAAGGCAGGTTTCGTCTTTGGCTCAGAATTCACTTGGTCAGGCGACGAGCGACGCCAATATGCACGACCGCCGCCCCTCAGGGCAAACCAAGTCGACCGTCTATTTGACATCGTGGATCGCTTGGGTAGTGCATATGACGGGCCAGATGTTATGATGATTACCGACCGGGTGGTACCCGACGCGGGCGCAACTGTCGCAACCGACTCCAGCGCCCGCGGCGTGCCCACATGCCCCCGAAGCTGGATACGTCAACACCTGATGGTCAAGTTGGGACCACACCTACGCTGGACCCCGGATCAGGAGTGTGCCATTTATCAGCACCTCCACGCAGCGGCAAAAAGCGACAGTGCCGCTCGCCGTTTCTCCAACACCGCACGTTCAAAGCTGCACGAAGCTTGGCTAGCCCTGCGCGAGAGCAAGGCTCTAAAAACCTCAGCCCGAGATTCAGTGCGCAAGGCTTGGAGCCAGGCGGGAAAGACTCACTTCCCCGAGTTCGGGGAGTGGGTCTCTGCCGTCCTTTCCGCCGGGTGCGGCCTAGGGCCTCACTGTCCTTGGGACCCCAGCGATGCTGAAGCCTGCTGGCCCCAATGGCAGCTCAAGCCCCAGCAGATGTTGGAGCTCGCCGCCCTCATGTATGGATCTTTGGAGGAGCTTGAGGAAGGCGAGATCTGGGAGTCGCCAAGCGTATCTATGATGGGTCAAGCGGGGCCTTCGACAGCCCCAAGCGGCGAGCTTCCTGCAGGTCCGCCTTATGACACCACGGCAGACGACGAGTTTCTGCCGTACGAGATCTTGCCCCTGACCCCCAAGGAGCAGGATTGGCTTGAGCGCTATATCAACAAGGCGCTTAACAACGGCAAGCCCTGGTCGTCAGGCATGGACTGCTACAACATTACCAGCAGTCTTAGCAACGCCGCCCGCCACGAAAGCAAGGCCCGCCAACACGAGAATACTGCGCGCGAACACCTTCAATTCGCCCTCCAGTCTCTCGCTATGGCCGCTTCTCGTCGCGAGGCCGGTCGCTGTTGGGTTGAGAGCGCCTACTCCCTAGGCGGCAACAAGTACTACCCGGAGTGGAAGGATTGGCTCAATGCGGTGCGGGCGTCGGGATGCGGTCTGGGGCCTCATTGCCCTTGGGACCCTAAGGATGCGGAACGCTGCGAACCTCGCCGGCCCCTCAAGAGTGAGAGTCTAGATCTGTTGATCAACTTTCTGAAGCTTGAGAAGCGACGTGGTTCCCCTCCGCCTTCTCCTGCCCATGACACCGCGCCTACGACTCCTCACCCGGGCTACGTGGACCCCAGCAAACGTCCTAAGCGCCCTAGCGAGCGTTTTTACGCCGAGCATGAGCCTCCACCTGCTGGACGCCCTGAGGGTACCTTCTGGGGTGGACTGCAGCCCGACACCACCTCCCTCGAAGCTCAACAGTGGCTCGTCGACATCCTTGCAGTCCGTCTGGATCCAAGTGGCAAACTGCGCCACGACGAGTGGAAACGGGTGGAGACAACACTAAACGCGGCATGCGAGTTTGCTCACGTGGCCACTCGCGTGCGCAGAGTGGCCGAGCACATGTTGGTGGACGTGTACAACCAGCTCTCGCTTGCACGAGATTTGCGAGCCGAGGGCAAGCGCTTGATGGACCAAGCGTGGCTTCACGGCGGCAACAAGATATGCACGTCACGATCATGGTGGTACCATCAATTGTACGAGTTGGGGTGTGGCAATTCCCTCTTCGCCCCTCCTTGGCGCCACGGAGAGGACGGGGCGTTGGACGGGCCCAACGCCCGTCTAAATGCCCAACAACGTCACGACCTGCACACGCTCATCGAGACCTTGGGTCACAACAACAAGCGCCCCAACGTGTGCCCTGACGAAGCCCCCTCTCCTGCAGCAGAGGCACCGCCAGCCCAAGCTCACGTGGCCATGATGACATCTGTCTGGAAGAATCCGCTCTTTGAGGAACCCGGACCTTCAGTTTTTCCCTCGCCGGTTTCTTCTGCCGACCTAGCAGCGTGCTTGCGGTCCCCTGTCTCCGAAGGCGAGCAGGCATGGCTACAAGACATGGTCATGACTGATGCCATACTGGATATCGCTGAAGCCCCTGACACGGCAAGCGACGATACCACCCAGCGTAGGTCTTCGCCCCCTTCGCGGCCAACCAGTTCGCTCTTGAAAAAGAGGCCTTTGGAGTCTTCCACGTCGCAAGATGGAGCTGACGACCTGCTTTGCTACTCTACTCTCTCCGACACGCCCCCGTTGCCTGAGCAATGCCCAGTGGATGAACCATTCACCAATCAAGGTCTGCCCACCTGTCCATTGGAGCTGTACAACGATCACGTGAACAGATTGATTAATTGGGTTCAAAGCAACACCCTGGTGCGGTTGGATTCCACTCGCACATGGACTTCGGAGCAGGACGACACGATAGCCCTGCATCTGATGTTGGCGGCCAGCGACAGCGAATCCGCCCATTGGATGATGATGCCGAGTCTGTACGGCGATCTACCCTCAGAGGAGCAAGTGGAGAGGGCCACCAAGCTCAAGAGGCGCGCTGAGCGCTCCTTGCGTTCGGCCTGGAAGGCGGGTGCTAAAGGTCAGTACCCAAAGTATCGCCAATGGCGTGAGGCGGTGATGGATGCAGGTTGTGGACTTGCCCCGGTACTACCTTGGCGCTCGGAGTTGGAGCCCAGCTTCCCCAACGGCAAGGATCCTTACCCTCTCACGGCATTTCGCCTAAGGGAGTATGTGAGCATGTTTGCCCCCGAGGGCCCGTGGGGCCCAGCACCGTGGGCTACGGTTCCTCCCGGCGTCATGATGATGGGTGGCGCAGCGGGCGGCTCCCCAGCGGGCAAGGGAAATGAGGGCAGCGCCCCTTCGCAGGGACCGGTTTCCTCTGTCCTGCCCGCAGCATTTCGTCAGGCCTTTGCTACCGGCATACTGGAGACGGCTTCAACCCTGGCCAAGATCTCTGCCCAAGGAGCCGGCCAGCAGCCTGAAAATGCCACGCTGGGCATGCCGTTTGACCCCCTCTGGTCTACCCCTTCCAGTTTTCCTGGGGGCAGTCAAACCCCATGTGAGCCCATTCGGCAACCCATCTCGCCACGCTCCCAGCCCGCCGTGTGCCAACCTGCTCCAGGTCCAGCGCACACCAAGGGCTCAGGAGTGTCCCTGATGGGAGATCAAGCCCCTGGACCTGCGCCTGACGGCCCTGAATTGGACTATCAGCATCAGAACGACGCGCCGTGTTTCCTAACCGTGACACACAAGGAGGTGCAGACGCTTCACGAACTGGCTCTGCATTTCGCCGCCGCCACTTCCGACGAAACTATGGCCGGTTATGCGCTAGGAATAGCTCCCCCGCTGAAGGAGCATCCCGCGTCGCGGCAGCATCGCGAGGCGCACGCCGATTACCACCTCAAGCGCGGCGAGGCCCTTTGGGACATAGCCTTGCGACTTCGGGAAATTCTAAATCTTCCTTTCGTCACGGAAATTCGTGTTGCTGAGTCTGAGTACCCGGCCCCGGCGACCGACGACGACAGCCTGAATCCAAGTACGCCTACCGCCGAGCCACTTCATGACGCAAACCCAGCCTGCCAGATGATGACCAACAACGCACCTTTGAGTCCTGTTCCCTCTGCCAGCGTCAAGCCCGCCAACGGCGTTTCTGATGATCGCGCTTGGGCGGAGTTTAGGCAGCAGATGATGGCTGCCGCTGAAGCCGAGGCATTACGAGAATTAATGTCAACGCCTAGCGGTAGAAGGGAGACGCCGGATCAAGTGCGGCGACGGTAGGAGGATTTGGACCAACAACGACGCCGCGCAACGAGCTCGCGGCGGCGGGCTGAGCGTACATTTATAGAATTAATCGGCAACAGGCGGGAGGAGCTTTTGCGAGCGGCGACTTTCGACGCATCACTCGCCGTCGTACCGTCGCCGCGACCCCCTGCGGCGCAACCCTCTAGCATCGGTGGACTTAACGAAAAGCTCCAGTCGCTGCCGAGGCCCACCTTGCCCCCCGCTACACCCGAGGAGCGGGCGTGGGTGGACAAGTATGTGACAAACAAGGTTGAGTGGGAGGTGGTGCAAAGGGCCGCCGCCCAAGCAGCCGACAACGAGGCAAAGTACCGTGTGCTTTTGGACTACGCTTCCCCGGAGCTATCACCCGAACTACAGCAACAACGGTTGACCAAGATCTATGCCTACCGTCGGGCCGCCGACAGTGCTATGGAGGTGGCGAGGCAGGCCATGAGCGTGGTCCTGCCCACCTTGCCTAGAATAATCATGGCGAGCCCACCTCAGACCGACCCACAGGCCTCCGCCGTCGTGCAAGCTCCCGAGGCAGCTATGCTCCTCCCGATGACGTCTTGTGGCGGCGTAATGAGGGCAACAACGGCAAGTCCTGCCTCTGCGCCCACCAGCGTCACCCCAGCTATTCGCGAGCTACCCGCGCCCTCGCCCGAAGACGAGGTGGCGGAGGCTTTGCTTCGTTTGGGTGGTATCAGCGAGGCTACCCCCATGCAATCAGATGGAGCCCATGTGTCTATGATGACACCTCCTGATAGCGTCTGGTCGGAGCCCACGTGGAGCGAGAACGGGCCTCTGACTCAACCCCTCGGCACGTCCCCAATTCCCAGCGGTGATGAGGAGGAAGGGAAGGAAGGAGACACCTCAAGTGGCCGTCCTAGCCGTGTGGCTGACCCCTCGCGCGCCCTGCGCGACTGGACCCTGTTCTCCTCATCCTCTCACACCTCCGTGTCTGCTTCTCGACCGCCCACCACGGGATCAGGTGCTCCACGGCTTGCAGCCCCACCAGTACGAGCGCAGCCAACCCCTTTTGCACACGCAGTACCCACGGTTACGAGTGATAACTTGAGTGCGCGTTGGCGGGAGTTAGGACCGAGAGGCGGAGCGTCGAGGGCTAGCAGCGTCCCCATCGTAACAGCTACTACTCCAGAAGTCCCCGGTCGACCTTACGGCCCTGAGCCGCGTCTCCTCCCGGCAATGCCGAAGGCCGCGCCGGCCCCGACCCCGTTCGTCCCGAACCTTGAGTCTTTCCCTACGGACGCCCTAAGGCAGGACGAACCTGAAGAAGGACGACGTAAGGTGCGAAGGGCCCTGCGACAACCTGGAGCTCTAGCTGTGGGCCTCAATCCTGGCAATGCGGAGCCTACGGCAAGGGCCCCCTGGCCAACCTTGCCCCGCGCTCCTTCCCCAGCGGCGGACCCGGTGCTGCGCGCGCTTCAGCTCCACATGTGGCTCTCGCGCCAACAGCCCATGGAGCGCCCGGCGCTAGGACCGTCAGCTCCTGCCGTTGAAACGTGGCACGACGTTCCTAACGTCTGGGTAGGGTTCAGCAGCCTTCCGCCAGGTGCTATATGGCCCGCCGTGGTGGACAGTGCAGCACGCATTTCCGTCATCACCACCAGCACCCTGCGGCGCTTGCGCCACCGTAACCCTATCCTACCAGTCACGCGCCCGCTCAATAACGCGTCTGGTCACCCCATTGACATCACCGGCAAGACCCGCCTTACAGTGCAACTGCCAAGGCTCGCGGTGGATGTGACTATGTATGTGGCCCGACGCCTGGCTTCTGATCTTATCCTGGGCTTGGACTGGCTTCACGCTGTACGAGCTGGCATAGATCTGGATCGGAATCTTTTGCACTACACTGATGATCAAGGGCGGAGAACGCACGTGGAGCTCTGGAGCGAGAGCGATCCAGCCTTATCAGCCAGGGCCGACGTGTGCGTGCTCGGTACCCGAGGGTTTGGCCCTTTTCCCCCTGAAGAGATTGTGGGCGAGCCTACTCCTGTCAACATCAAGCCAGCCCGCCAGCGTGACAACCGCCGTTTCCCCTCGTCCGGCCCTGTAACTGTGATTGTGCGACCTCCCCTCGAGCCTCCCCCTTACTCCGAGATCGAGTTCCTAACCCCTGCGGAGCATGTGGAGAGGGCTCGAACCTTTTCAGAACAATCGATTGCTTTGAGGTCTCACCAGCACCCCGATGAAGAGATGGCCCAACTGTTGGCAGGCTGCATAAACCCGGAGCTTCCAGCGGCCGAGTGGGAACGCATCTACTCAGTGTTATACAAACACTTCGACATGTTTGCCCGCAATTCCTTAGAACTGGGCCGAACAACGTGGCAAACCCTCACCATCGACACGGGCGACGCCAAGCCTATATTTCGCCCGCCTCACCGCTTGTCTTACGCTGATAAGGCAACTCTGAATGAGGCTATTCAAGAGCTACTTAAGGCCGACATCATTGAACCTGCAGAATCACCGTGGAGCAGCCCGGTGTTCTGTGTCCGAGCCCCAGGCAAGCCCCCTCGCCTGGTGGCTGACCTGCGAGCCCTCAACCAGGTGGTCAAGCCCATGCGTTTCCCCGTGGGCGTGCTTCGAGAGGTGCTCGACCAAGTGCTGCCTCCGCCAGGCGAGAGCCGTCTGGTGGCCAGTCTGGACGTACGGCATGGGTTCTTCGCCATACCCATCGATGACCCTGCGAGCCGTGACAAAACCGCCTTCCACACCACCAGTGGCTGCTGGCGTTTCAAGCGGATGCCTATGGGCCTTAGCACGGCTCCGGCATGCTTCGTGAGCTTGCTGGTAAAAGCTTTAGCGCCCGTGCTAATTAATGGCGTATCCCGTGTACCTGACGGCGCCGAAGGTCACTCCACAGAGGCAGAAGTCAACGCACGATTAACGTCTCTGAGGGCCCCGCCGTACGACAGTGTCAAGTCACGAACGGTCAGTTACTGGGTCGATGACGTACTATCCGTACAAAAGGACTACAACTCCCATGCTGATGCTTTGGAGCGGGTGATCGAGCTGTTTCGCCTATGTGGTCTACGCATGTCAGCATCAAAGGGCAAGTATGGCTACACGCAGCTGAAATGGCTCGGGTTCTCCATCGACTTCACCCAAGGCACCGTCACTCTCGACCCCAAGCACGTGGCCACTATTGAGGCTTTCCCAGCTCCCCGAACCCGGCGGCATGTGCAAAGTTTTCTGGGCCTTTGCTCCTTCTACCGGAGCTGGATCGCCGGTTGGCTCGCCCCTTCAGGGGCAAGACAGGGCTTTTGGGGTCTAAGGCACCCCCCGGCCCTTAGTTTAATTCGCCCTAACAGAGTGAAAACGGGACGAGACGGGGCAGAGAAATTAGAATACCCGGCCGTATGAATAGGCACTGGACGGCAGCGCTGGCGTAGCACTAGGGGTTGTCTAAAAGGTAGGTGCGATTTCCCCCCAAAGTGTGAACGATGCGCCGATTCGGTCCTGCGTCGCGTGCCGCTGGCTTGAGCGGAACTGTAAGCAGGCAGCCGTTTGCTCGCATTGTCCCATCGCCTTACTTCTTTTGTGAGTGCAGCACGTTGCCTGGCCGCATGTTCCAGCTGGCATGTCCCGCGCCAACACGCGAGAACCGCCGAGAACGCTGAAGCTTCAAGTAATACGAAAGCGCAATAGCTGCATAACGTGATCTCACGCCCGTGCCACGCCGTGGTACGCCCACGCGACACACCCAACCCGAGAACGCAACGGAGACGTGACGCCGTGGCCGGAGAAGCCTGGCGGAGTCTAAAGTAATTTGATGATAACGTAGTTATGTGTTTCCAGCAAGGTATAGAGCGAAAGTTGAGCGCGCGACGCATCGGACGCGGGGACAAAAGCAGGCCGCACCTAGCGATACACCGCAAGCGCGGATTTCAGCACCTTGAACATCCGCAAGGGGAGCCGCTAGAGAAGGACCCCGACGCCGCACATTATGGTGGGCCCGGCTCTCGGTTCCAAGGGTGTGAACATCATGGCGTTCTGCAAGGAGTACAACGCGCAGACCTCCAAGATGATTGGTGACATCATTCCCGTGGAGATCACCGTGTACGAGGATCGCTCCTTCACCTTCATCCTGAAGACGTCCCCAGCCTCCGTGCTGCTGAAGAAGGCTGCCGGCATTCCGAGCGGGTCCGGCAAGCTCAACAAGGAATCATGAGCCTGTAAGCCGCTAGAAGACTGTCCCGTTAACAGGTTATGAGCCCCGGGGCCCGGCTTCCCCGACGGGGGTAGCTGGCAGCAGCTGTGCAGGGGGTGTCGCTCGGTGCTCTCCACTTCGTTTCCCACCTCCCCGGGCTGCCCCGATGATGGACTGCAACAGCAACATGACTCCTGCAGTGGGCCCCTCTCGGCCTCTCGCCTTGCTTCCTCAGCACGCCTGCAGGACTGCAACCATTCCCCCACACACACACAGCCTGCCCACCCCATCACGCCGCATGACATACAGGGCTGAGGGAAGGCGGCACGCTAATAGCGTCTCACTCGGCCGTTTTTTCTTCGGGGGGCGAGCCCGCCTCGCTGCGCAGCAGGACGTTTCTCTTCCATCGCCGCCCCCATGATCCGCCTGCTCCGAAAGGACACACCTTGGGAGTGGGGCCCTGAGCAACAGCAGAGTTTTGAAACCCTGCGTGACGCCCTAACCAGCTGGCCGGTCCTGCGGAGCCCTTCCTTCAAAGAAGGCATGCCATTTTACCTTGCCACCGACTACTCTGCTGAGGCCATGTCAGCCATCCTGCAGCAGAAAGACCCCAAAACCAGGAAGCTTTACGTCATCCAGTATGCTTCGCGGAGATGCTCCCCAACCGAGGCCAAGATGTCTTCTGGGGAAGGCGAGGTCCTAGCAGCCTGCTGGGGCATGCGTCATTTCCGGGCCTACCTGCTCAACGCTCCCGATCCTTTTGTGTTGGTGAGCGACAGCCTATGTCTACGGTACGTGATGGGTGCCGGAGCTTCAGGCCAAGAAGCTCTCTCGTCTCGTCTCACCCGCATGGCAATCAAGATGAGTCAGTTCCGGTTTACTGTGGAGTATTCCCCGGGTCACAAGCACACAAATGCGGATGGGTTAAGCCGTCTTGCAGACCTTATGATGCAGCTCCCCCTGCAGAGCCCATTACTCCTGGCAACCCGCCGCCGGGATCTGACTCTGACGATGACGTCTGGATGGCGAGTGTGGACTGTTCCCCCTTCGCGCTCACCCGGGTAGCGGCCGAGCTGTGGCCTACAAGCGACGAGGAAGTCTACACTGCCTTGTCTGAGCGCCGTGCGACAGTTCTCAGCAGCACGCCTACGTTTCCCCGTCCTGGTTTCCTATGGTCGCCCGATCACAAGCGGGTGACCCCAGGAGGTGACGCTTGGTATGTCATGCTCCATGACACTCGTGCCCCGGCGGCCGAGGTGTTCATGGTAGGCAACGAAGGTGTCTCTGGTGTGATTCCCGCCGTTTCTCCCGGCCGCCGCGTGAGGTTCGCCATGGCTGCTGCGGCGCAGGTAGCACCAACGGCAACAGGCGACGGCGACGAGAATCTGGCGCCCGGTCAAGCCCCCGCGCCGCTGGCAATCGCAGCGGCCACGGGCAGCGAAGCTGGCCCCTCGGGCTCTCAGCCTCGCGTGACCTCTATTCCCCGGCTGATTGATTCTGACAGCGACATTACGGCCACGCCCTCAGAGTCTGCCGAGGAGACAAGCACGGAGAGTGAGCCGAGCAGCGACCAACCGCCAGGCACGGGCACGGAGCCCGTTCGCATCTCGGGACGGTTGCGACGGTTCAATTCCCTGTTGGCGGACTTTGAAGAAGTGGACAGGATGCGGCAGGTAATCGAGGATAAGGACCCCGATCCTGAGTTCGTCTGCATGGTGTGCTCGAAGCCTATGCCCAGCCGCAGCATGCTGATCTGCGACGCCCCTGCATGCGGCAAGGGATGGCACCTCGAGTGCTTGCGGCCCCCTCTTCCCCGCGTGCCACGTGGCAAGTGGCTGTGCCCCATGCACGCCGCCGACTGGCCTGGCCGATACAAGGACGTGGCAGAGCGCCTCAACACAACTCCCGCCCAATCGCCCGTCAACCTAGTCTCGGAGGACGAGGGCGGTGGGGCTGGACCTGCATCTCCCACACAGGGCCCCGAGGACCACAATGGGGGCCTGGATCTGGATTCCTCCGATCTACGACAGTTCTCGTCCGACGGAGCTGAGGAGCTGGACGAGCGTGATGACATCATCGCAGGCCGGCGGCAATGTCCTGTGTGGGAGGATACGGCGCTGCTCAGCTACCTGAAAACAGAGCGGTTGGTAATTGACCCGGCCGTTCTAGGAAGCTCTGATGCGTTGGCTATAGCCGAAGAGGTGCAGCGCGTCAAGGCCAGGAGTGCGTTGTATGCTTACGAGGGCGACAAGCTTTATCGGCTACCCACAGAGCCGCACCAGTCGGCTCGTGAGGTGCCCCCGCCAGGCCAGCAACGAGCGCTGGCCCGCAGCCTCCACGAGTCTGGCGAAAGGGCACAGCCCACGTCAGGCCCGTCTCCCCTGTTTGCCCCCCAAGAACAAGACTGTTCCGACGAAGGCATGCCCGATGACACAACCGCCGCTACCGCCGACGCACCAGCTACCGGTCCAACAACTCCACAACGGCGCACCACTAGTGTGTGGCTCGACGAGCCTGTCATCGAATACATCAAAACCGGCAAACTCAAGCTACCGTACGGCCTTCTGGATGAACGTGACCCGTTGAAACTCTCACGAGAGGTGCAACGCATACGCAAAAGGGCAAAGCACTACTCTTACGATGCCAACCAACAACAACTACTGCGCGGCGGGCCCAATGGGCCTCGAGTGGTCCCACAGCCTGATCAATGCGTGCGTATAGCCCAGGAAATGCACGCAATGGGCCATCTGGGCGTGGACAAGACCCTGAGCTTGGTGTCAGCCCGCTATTGGTTCGAGCGCATGAGGCCCATATGCCGCGAGGTGGTGGCTTCATGTACGGCCTGCGCCGCCCAAAAGCAGATCCTTCTGCGCCGAACAGTGCTACGCCCGCTACCTAATTCCCCCTTCAACTACCGCCTTCACGCGGACCTGCAAGGCCGGTTCCGCAAGACTCCCAGCGGCAACGTATACCTGTTAGTCATCATCGACGCCTTTACCAAGTGGCCCGAGGCGATTCCTATTCCCGACAAGCAGGCCACCACCGTGTTTCGCGCCTTGCACGACACATGGTTCGCGAGGTACGGCGTCCCTACTGAGGTGGTCACTGACAGAGGCGCCGAGTTCGCTGGCTCCTTCCACTCCGGTCTCCGCACGTTACCACGTCGTCCACCGCCGTACCGCAGCTTATGCGCCTACTGGCAACGGACTCTGCGAGGCGATGGGCGGACAAGTGGTGAGTCAGCTGCGCACGCTGGCAACGGCAGAGGACCGGTGGGACGAGGTTTGTCAACGAGCGCTATGGGCCTATCGTGCTGCAGCCCACCGATCCACCCGTGTCTCACCTGCTTTGGCCATGTTTGGGCGTGAGCTGCGTCTGCGGGGGGACCTACCTGAACCTCCAGCAGAGGCACCGGACCTTCACCCCGATGAAGTTGCCATTGACTGGGAACCGGTGCACTACCAGGAGCTGCAAGAGCGGAAGGACCATATGGACAAGGTGGCCGAGACCATTTTCGCCAACAACGACAAGGCCAAGGCTCGACAGATGGTGGAGTACGAGAAGAAGCAGCACAAGACCACTGGGCGTCGTCGCAAAGCGGGGGGCAAGCGTGAACCCGCAGCAAGACCAGTGACGGATGAGGAGGCGGCCGCTGCGGAAACGGAAGGCAAGGACGTTACCCCTAGCCCCGGCAAAGTGCAAGGACGTGACGGCTTCCCTTCCAGTGGTGCTGCAGCCCAGGTAACACGTACCGAGCCCGTGGAGGTCGATGCCCCGCCAGCCAAGGCGACCGGGAGCCAGCCAGCGAGTCGAAGCGACCCCGGGTTGGCCCCAGATCCAGTTGCCCAAGCTCCAGTCGACACGGCGGCACCTGCGCCCATGGAAGAGGACGGGACGTGGACCGTGAACGATGATGAACTACCAGGATGCCCTCCCTTGCGCCCTGGTGAGTTTTGCTACATGAAGCGTGAGAAGGCCCGCAAGATGCAGCGCAAGGTCGAGGGACCGTTCAAGTACTGCCATTACACGCCCAAGGGCAATTATGCGGTAGTGCAGGGCGCCGACGGCAAGAAGTTCGCCGTGGCCACTCATCGTCTTCTAGTCAACCCCAGCCACGGTGCCAAGCGTCCCCGACCTACCCGTTCCGCGCCGGTGCCCACGGTGAAAGGGCCTGCGCAGGGCGGGACTGTCAAGACCCCGCCGGCACCAACCGACACGGTCACAGTTTCCGCCAACCGCGCTACCCAGCCTACACCTACACCGTCTAAAGGAGCTTTGAAGAAGTCTAAGAAAAGGAAGGAATTCCCTGGCGGTGAAGACTCGCCGGGCATGGTGGATGATTAAAATGTTTCGTCCGGAGGAGCTACGGGTGAGATCCTTACCATGAGGATTTCACAGGACATAAGCCATAAAAAAAGAATAGGGTTGATGGCATATCTGCACGGGGCGACAACCGAAGGCAGCGACCTGCACAAGCGGATTAGCCGCCTGGTCGAACCTTTATTTTCCCTTTCGTCTACGTCTACCTTGACCGCAACCTACCGGCTCGATGAAGGCGGCAAGGGTGCCGCCCGGTGTACCTGTGTGTAAATGGCTGCCAGCGCAGAAGGCGGTGCCGGACGCTAAACTCGGTGTCCGCTTGGGCTGTGCCGCCCACAAGTTCAAGCCAGCGCCAGTAACGAAGCTGGCCAAGCCATAAGCGCCGTAACAAAAAGCAAGGCTCGGCGCTCTCAAGGTTTTGGGTCAGGTCTTTTAAGCCCGCCTCTCGCTCCTAAGTGGTCCTACGCCGCTTGGGGTCGGGGGCGCGGGCCGCTAAGTTCAATAAGTGGCAACAGCAAGAAAAATGTTTCAGGCTCGCGCGCCACAGCACGACAACTACGTAAGGTCTACATCAACGGAGCAACAGTGTCTAGAGTGTACGTATATGCCTGGCGCTTGGGAAAGGCGCCATGGGCGGTCAACCTGCCCGACAGCAAGGGCTCGTTGGCGCGCAACAAGGGCTATCTCGGATCACGCACGCGCCAGACGCTCGAGCCTCCAACCCAGCCTGTCCGATCATCAGTTTCTTATGGACTTGGAGATCGGGCCGGCAGGGCCTAGCTTGGGAACCTTCCTGGGGCAATGACAAACCCCGCAAGCATTCCCACGTCTTCAGCCGAAAGTGACTCACAACTCTGCTTCGAGGGAGTGCTCGTACCAAGCTGAGTTACCCAAACCGAGCGCAAGCCGAGGAGTGAGCGAGGTCACGGCACACGGCGGCCGTGCCCCGTCAAAGCGGCCTCGCACCCCCCTCGGGTTACCCGGCCCGCGGCCCGTTCCCTGCGCCCCACTCAACCGCTGGATTGTCCACGAAGGTATGGGATGCTGGACGGGCCGCGACGGGCAGTTGCTAGACCAAGGCAGGGCCCAGGAAATTGCCGGAAAGCGTCGAGCCAGCTGGCCTTCGATGAGTGCAGTTGGGCCAGGGTCCGGACCGTTTCGGGCCTGGCGTTCGCTGGGCGGAGATATAAGCCCAGCCCTCAGAGCATTTGTTCAACACACTGCTCTCTCCGGACGCTGCTGCGTCCGTTTCTGGCTCTCTGACCCTCTTCGGCTTTGACCCCTTTGAGCTGTAAGCAGCACCCGCCTGGGCATGCTGTGCTAGCTGCCTCCGGGCAGCTTGGCATGAGCCAGCCCGCCACAGCAAAAGCAGGCGCGTGCGTGCGTGCAGTTTGAGACTACGTACCCAGCGGGCGAATATTCTTTTGCGGCTTGGTGGCACCTTTTGGTTGATTGCTCAGGACTACAACGTTATGGTTTCTGGGCAGCGTGAGTCATCGTGAGGCATCGTGTGTCATGGGTACCTTCTCGCGTGTGACTTCAATGTGGATTCTTCCCGGCAACGACACCTTGCGTCCAACTTTGTGGGTTTAGGCGTTTCCCCTTACTACCTTTTTCTCCTCCTTCTCCCTCTCCCCTGACTACGAGATCAACAACAACTGGCTACTGTTTTGTGGTGTGCAACCGTACCTTGGCATCTCTCCAACAATCAACTACCTTGGCGGCTTGCGTGTGGGCGCCGAGGGAGCAGTCCTCAGCTGTTCTTTTCCTCCCTCGTCCCCCTCGCCCCCTCAAGCCGGGTCAACCAAGGCTACGACTACATGGTTATTTATTATGCGCTCCCCTCCTCCTCTTCTCCTTCGCGCATTCCTAAAGACGGCTCCTGGCGGCGCCGCCCATCCCTCTCTCATTCTCCTCCCTCTCCTTTCCACCTTCCCCCTCTCTTGACAACACCAACCCTTCGCTTCAACCTTCCATCCCTCTCGCCATTCCCTCTGCCGTGTATCCAACATGGCGTGACTACTTGCGGCACGGCGCGACTCCTCCTCCTTTTCCTCTTCCCTCTCCTGCCGAGCCCCAAGTGACGCCAAGTGGCGTGTATGACAACATGACAACCCTGGCGGCACCCTTGTGACGGAACCATGCGAGGGCGCCAGCAGCAGCCTCGGCGGACGGGCTTGTGCCCTCAGGTGTGCTGTGCGGGCGCTAGAATTACAGAAGGCATGGACAGGGAGGGCGACTTAGCACTGGTCTGCGTAAGCCGGGCTCCAGGATTCGACCTCAGGGACTTCGTTCCCAGATAGGATCGCCGGCCGCCAGCTACGGGCCGCAAGTGCTTGCGTACTCAAGTGAGGTCTTGACCTGCTTGCGTGGTCGCGGTTCGGGCCCTTGCCGGCGTCTTTACCGCTTTGCGGGGTGAAGCCGGTGGGGGGGAAACAGCCCGAGCGGGTACGTGCCAGACCCGGCACACCGTGGCGTGCCCCTTCAGGGCGACGGTGAATTATGGCGCACTCAAGTCTATGCATTCGGAGTCGTGCGTATGGTGTTTGTCGCGCAACTCGCGGGTGGCCAAGGACTGAGCGGTGTCGCTGTTCCCCGACCTTTCGGACGGGTTGCCGTTGGGTTGTAAATTATCGACGATTGTTATCTGTGCCCGAGCTTGCTGGCCGAGCGCCGTGAGGCGCGAGGCCTTGGCGCCAAGTTGGGCCTTCTCAGCGCGCTCCCCTTCCTTCAGTGGCAACATCTTCTTTGTGGCGCATCTTAGCAACAGGAGAAATGCGGGCGGTGCGCGGACTTAGGCGGAGGAAAGAAGGTCACGGCAAAGAAGAAGCAGCTGGCGCGAGTAGCCCCAGCAGCGCGGCAAGCAGTGTTGTGTGTGCGAGGAGACTAGGTGGTATCTTGGCTACTTTAGCGACGCGGGAGGTTCGGTGGGCGCTGCCGTGAACCAGAGTGACTTTATGCAGGGAAGCGGCGCCCGAGCTAGGAACCCCTGTTGTTCTTAGAGCTGGAGCTTTTGGTGTAGTTGCGAGGGTTAGGTAGGCAAAGCCCGGGTAGGTAGATGATTTGGGTGGGACCCGAAGGCGCACAGGCGCGAGCGGGACAGCCCTCTTTCCCCAGCCAGCGTGGCCTTGTGGTGGTGTGGTTTAGGTGTTAGCGAGGGTGCTCAGCGAGGGCCTTGTGTAGCCTGCGTGGCAAGCACCGGCGCTCACCAGCGCCGGTGCGCCCAGGTAATCGACGTCTGTGCCAGGGACTTCGCCCCGAAAGGCAAAAGCCCCTGCGCGTTCGGCGGGCCGTGTGGCGGGAGCCGGAAGCCCGAGCCTCCCGACTCGGGCTGGGCCCTGCGCCACCTTCCAACAATCCCGGAGGGGCCTTTACGGGCTTTCGGAGGGCCCGGATCCCGAAAGGGCAGGCCCAGGTGTCGGAAGGCCCAGGTGGTACGACAGACCCAGGTCAGGCCCGCAGCGAGTTCGCTCTTAAGGCCCAGACGCGGCGTTATCAGGTTTAACACTTTTACTCTTACTGTTCCCTTATTCCCGGTTCCCTTATTGCTCTCCAAAGCTCTCAGACTCTCGATCTACTCTCGGCTCTGTTAATCGGCTTGCGCCGGACTGATCACCCGTCGCTCGGAACTCTCGGTACTGTAAGGTCTCCGCTTAATTACACGCCCCAAGACCCAAGGACTCACGGTACTAGGTTTGGTCGCTGATCGCTGCAGCCCCACTGCAGTTGTATCGCCCCCGTTCAGCAGAGCTAGGCTAGCCTCGGCCCGGTTAGCCCGTTTTCCCGTCAAGGCAGGAGGTCGCTCCCCTGTCGCGTGGACGTGCAGCGGTCCCACTCCCTCTGTCCACAACTACAGCGCCCCAGAGCTCCGGCGCGGCGGCACAGCCTCTACATCTTCGGCACGCCCCAGTTCCCCAGGTTCGTGTGACTAAGCCTCCGTCCCTGTGCGCGAGAACGCTCAGCGGCCACTAGGACCGGCAGAGGATCAGCCCTGCCCGCGTCAGGCCCGTGCACCTAGTCCTAGCAGCTCGTGTGCCGCCCTTTTTCGGGTAGCCCTTGTGGACCTGCGTCAGCGTAGCAGCCTCAGTTGGCCCCTGACAGCAGTGCACTAGTCCGAGGTCCGCGTGACTAAGCCTCCGGATCTACCAGCGGACCCCTAGCCGTCGGTGATTGCAGCCAGTCCTTCTTCCTCTCGTCACCTGCCCCGACCAGCATCTCTAGCGGCAGCAGGCCCGTGTGACTAAGCCTCCGTCCCTGCCAGCAGCCCCCTTTCTTAGGCACGCTCCGAGGGACGCAGCAGCAGCTCCCTTGCAGGCCCGCAACCGTCCAGCCGTCTGCCGTGCTAGCCGTTCGGACGCAGCCTTTCCGGACCCTTTCCCACAGACCGATCAGCAGGAGCCTCACTCCAGATCTTCCCGCTTTCTGCTCAGTCCGCCCTCCGCGGCCCCCTTCCGGTCCATTAGGGAGCCGAGCGCCAGCGAGGCGACAGTAGCCTCGACTCGTTTCACAGCCCCTTTCAGCCAGGGCTTCGCGTCATACAACCTCGCCCTCGGCCCTCTTACCCTTCGATCCCCAGGTCCTGCACCCGCCTAGCCTGGGCGCTAATCGATCAACCTTCCCCGTCAGGCGTTTCCGCCGTCTGTACGTGGTATAAACCGCTTCCGCTCAACTCTAAGTTTCAAGTACTTCGTGGTTATCTGCACACCACCCTCCGCTCGTTCCTACTCGACACAACCCGGCTCGTGGGGTGTCTTCTTACACCTCCTTGCCGCACGCGTTTGGAGGCTTCGCAAACGGTCCAAGGGCGCGGCAGCTACACCTTCGACAGTAGTAGACTACAGCAGCAAGCAGTGCGCGCGAAAATTTTGGGTGTGTAAATTTGGTCTCTACCCCGTTGGTGTGGTCGCTCCGCTTGCGGCCGCCAGTGTGTCTGGCCGCGATATGCGCGATGGACCGGGCCAGAAGGTACAAGTATGCGCACAGGGACGCTCAGGACCACTCCTTGATGATGGCACAGGCTTTAGCAGTAGCACGAGGCGAGTTTGAGGGCCGTTTGCAGTGTTTTGCGGAGGTTGGGCTCACGCACAGGGGCTGGGATGAGGTCCCAACCGACCACCCTTTCCTAGCGGCCAGGGCGGACGGATCAGTGCAGTATGCAGGCCCGGACGCCCCTTGATGGAGGCGGGGCACACCCTGCGGCGCATAACAAACGGGAGGGAGCCGCAGGGGGGGGGGGGGTTCGCCCGGCGGCGCATAACAAACGGGAGGGAGCCGCAGGGCAGGGGCGGGGACCGGGTGAGCTACACGTGGCGTTTGATGGGATGTGCACCTTGCGGAAAGGGGACATAGTCCTCTGCGGCGCATAACAAACGGAAGGGAGCCGCAGAGTGGGAGTGAATGTGGGGTCGGGAGAGCCAGGATCGAGAGGTGTACGGCCAACAGTGTGAGCACATGATGAACGGTGAACGGTTACTGGTAGGAGGCGCGGCCGAGGAGGGGCCATCGATACACGCTGAGCATGGTCATTGCGTGCCAAGGACTAAGGTGGGACCTGAGTGTGGTCAGTGCAAGTTATGACAGGGACTTGCGTTCTGGCTTGCAGGGGGCAAGCCCGTGAGGTGGGTCGCTTGGCCCCAGCGTTCAGCGCTGTGACCCCAGGGGGGTCCTTCATTGTAAACACCGAGGACTGTGAGCTCCCTCCCAGCAACAAGCTTCACCCGGAACACCACCTTAGACTGGGAGAACCCTTCAACAGTACGGTGGCACTGTCAACATTGGGCATTGGCCTCCTGACAAAACTTTGTTGTGCCATCGGGCCACTCTGATCCCCGATCCCCCTCGCTCTACTCCTCTGCCTCCTCTAATGTCGAGGCCTACAGCCACTACTCCACACGCCACACCCCGTTTGAGCGCTGCTGCAGTACTACTGGGATCCCTCCTCGCCGCCTACCTCCTGACGGAGTCCCGCCTCCCAGCAGCCCTGCCCCCTCATCCGCTACCCGACGGGACCTCCCCGCACACAGCCTTGGGGAAGCGCTGCACAGTGCACAGCGCTTGCATCCCCAGGTCGGCATTGGTCCGCCTTGCCATGCAAGTCCAGCCCCGCAATACCCGCCCGTGCCGCGCCCTCTGACCTCCATTCTCGCACCTAGGCCGTAAGGGCGGACCCTCTGCTTAGAAGCCCAGTGGTTGGGTGCCGTACGCACTGCAACAAAGTACCACGATGGATGCATGCTCCATCAGTC
>JAEHOE010000381.1:0-26540 GCA_016858145.1 Edaphochlamys debaryana | reverse complement strand
TTCCAAGCCCGCAAACCCCTTGCAAGCATCGATTATATGTATTGAAGGGTTTGAGAAGGATTGGGAGGTGCGGGGACGCGGTTGGGGCGAGAGCCTGCGCGCTCTGGGAGACCCGGGGGAAGGCCGGGGGCCGGGGCCGCGGACCCCGCCTCCGCGCAAAATCGGCCCGCTCTGCTCCGGGCCGTTCCAAGCCCGCCAACCCCCTTGCAAGCATCGATTATATGTATTGAAGGGTTGAAAAGGCTTGGGAGGTGCGGGGACGCGGTGGGGCGAGAGCTTGCGCGCTCTGGAGACCCGGGGGAAGGCCGGGGGCCGGGGCCGCGGACCCCGCCTCCGCGCAATATCGGCCCGCTCTGCTCCGGGCCGTTTCCAAGCCCGCCAACCCCTTGCAAGCATCGATTATATGTATTGAAGGGTTGAGAAGGCTTGGGAGGTGCGGGGGACGCGGTGGGGCGAGAGCTGCGCGCTCTGGGAGACCCGGGGGAAGGCCGGGGGCCGGGGCCGCGGACCCCGCCTCCGCGCAAAATCGGCCCGCTCTGCTCCGGGCCGTTCCAAGCCCGCCAACCCCCCTTGCAAGCATCGATTATATGTATTGAAGGGTTGAGAAGGCTTGGGAGGTGCGGGGACGCGGTGGGGCGAGAGCTGCGCGCTCTGGGAGACCCGGGGGAAGGCCGGGGGCCGGGGCCGCGGACCCCGCCTCCGCGCAAAATCGGCCCGCTCTGCTCCGGGCCGTTCCAAGCCCGCCAACCCCCCCTTGCAAGCATCGATTATATGTATTGAAGGGTTGAGAAGGCTTGGGAGGTGCGGGGACGCGGTGGGGCGAGAGCTGCGCGCTCTGGGAGGACCCGGGGGAAGGCCGGGGGCCGGGGCCGCGGACCCCGCCTCCGCGCAAAATCGGCCCGCTCTGCTCCGGGCCGTTCCAAGCCCGCCAACCCCCTTGCAAGCATCGATTATATGTATTGAAGGGTTGAGAAGGCTTGGGAGGTGCGGGGACGCGGTGGGGCGAGAGCTGCGCGCTCTGGGAGACCCGGGGGAAAGCCGGGGGCCGGGGCCGCGGACCCCGCCTCCGCGCAAAATCGGCCCGCTCTGCTCCGGGCCGTTCCAAGCCCGCCAACCCCCCCTTGCAAGCATCGATTATATGTATTGAAGGGTTGAGAAGGCTTGGGAGGTGCGGGGACGCGGTGGGGCGAGAGCTGCGCGCTCTGGGAGACCCGGGGGAAGGCCGGGGGCCGGGGCCGCGGACCCCGCCTCCGCGCAAAATCGGCCCGCTCTGCTCCGGGCCGTTCCAAGCCCGCCAACCCCCTTGCAAGCATCGATTATATGTATTGAAGGGTTGAGAAAGGCTTGGGAGGTGCGGGGACGCGGTGGGGCGAGAGCTGCGCGCTCTGGGAGACCCGGGGGAAGGCCGGGGGCCGGGGCCGCGGACCCCGCCTCCGCGCAAAATCGGCCCGCTCTGCTCCGGGCCGTTCCAAGCCCGCCAACCCCCTTGCAAGCATCGATTATATGTATTGAAGGGTTGAAAGGCTTGGGAGGTGCGGGGGACGCGGTGGGGCGAGAGCTGCGCGCTCTGGGAGACCCGGGGGAAGGCCGGGGGCCGGGGCCGCGGACCCCGCCTCCGCGCAAAATCGGCCCGCTCTGCTCCGGGCCGTTCCAAGCCCGCCAACCCCCCCTTGCAAGCATCGATTATATGTATTGAAGGGTTGAGAAGGCTTGGGAGGTGCGGGGACGCGGTGGGGCGAGAGCTGCGCGCTCTGGGAGACCCGGGGGAAGGCCGGGGGCCGGGGCCGCGGACCCCGCCTCCGCGCAAAATCGGCCCGCTCTGCTCCGGGCCGTTCCAAGCCCGCCAACCCCCTTGCAAGCATCGATTATATGTATTGAAGGGTTGAGAAGGCTTGGGAGGTGCGGGGACGCGGTGGGGCGAGAGCTGCGCGCTCTGGGAGACCCGGGGGAAGGCCGGGGGCCGGGGCCGCGGACCCCGCCTCCGCGCAAAATCGGCCCGCTCTGCTCCGGGCCGTTCCAAGCCCGCCAACCCCCTTGCAAGCATCGATTATATGTATTGAAGGGTTGAGAAGGCTTGGGAGGTGCGGGGACGCGGTGGGGCGAGAGCTGCGCGCTCTGGGAGACCCGGGGGAAGGCCGGGGGCCGGGGCCGCGGACCCCGCCTCCGCGCAAAATCGGCCCGCTCTGCTCCGGGCCGTTCCAAGCCCGCCAACCCCCTTGCAAGCATCGATTATATGTATTGAAGGGTTGAGAAGGCTTGGGAGGTGCGGGGACGCGGTGGGGCGAGAGCTGCGCGCTCTGGGAGACCCGGGGGAAGGCCGGGGGCCGGGGCCGCGGACCCCGCCTCCGCGCAAAATCGGCCCGCTCTGCTCCGGGCCGTTCCAAGCCCGCCAACCCCCTTGCAAGCATCGATTATATGTATTGAAGGGTTGAGAAGGCTTGGGAGGTGCGGGGACGCGGTGGGGCGAGAGCTGCGCGCTCTGGGAGACCCGGGGGAAGGCCGGGGGCCGGGGCCGCGGACCCCGCCTCCGCGCAAAATCGGCCCGCTCTGCTCCGGGCCGTTCCAAGCCCGCCAACCCCCTTGCAAGCATCGATTATATGTATTGAAGGGTTGAGAAGGCTTGGGAGGTGCGGGGACGCGGTGGGGCGAGAGCTGCGCGCTCTGGGAGACCCGGGGGAAGGCCGGGGGCCGGGGCCGCGGACCCCGCCTCCGCGCAAAATCGGCCCGCTCTGCTCCGGGCCGTTCCAAGCCCGCCAACCCCCTTGCAAGCATCGATTATATGTATTGAAGGGTTGAAAAGGCTTGGGAGGTGCGGGGACGCGGTGGGGCGAGAGCTGCGCGCTCTGGGAGACCCGGGGGAAGGCCGGGGGCCGGGGCCGCGGACCCCGCCTCCGCGCAAAATCGGCCCGCTCTGCTCCGGGCCGTTCCAAGCCCGCCAACCCCCTTGCAAGCATCGATTATATGTATTGAAGGGTTGAGAAGGCTTGGGAGGTGCGGGGACGCGGTGGGGCGAGAGCTGCGCGCTCTGGGAGACCCGGGGGAAGGCCGGGGGCCGGGGCCGCGGACCCCGCCTCCGCGCAAATCGGCCCGCTCTGCTCCGGGCCGTTCCAAGCCCGCCAACCCCCCTTGCAAGCATCGATTATATGTATTGAAGGGTTGAGAAGGCTTGGGAGGTGCGGGGACGCGGTGGGGCGAGAGCTGCGCGCTCTGGGAGACCCGGGGGAAGGCCGGGGGCCGGGGCCGCGGACCCCGCCTCCGCGCAAAATCGGCCCGCTCTGCTCCGGGCCGTTCCAAGCCCGCCAACCCCCTTGCAAGCATCGATTATATGTATTGAAGGGTTGAGAAGGCTTGGGAGGTGCGGGGACGCGGTGGGGCGAGAGCTGCGCGCTCTGGGAGACCCGGGGGAAGGCCGGGGGCCGGGGCCGCGGACCCCGCCTCCGCGCAAAATCGGCCCGCTCTGCTCCGGGCCGTTCCAAGCCCGCCAACCCCCTTGCAAGCATCGATTATATGTATTGAAGGGTTGAGAAGGCTTGGGAGGTGCGGGGACGCGGTGGGGCGAGAGCTGCGCGCTCTGGGAGACCCGGGGGAAGGCCGGGGGCCGGGGCCGCGGACCCCGCCTCCGCGCAAAATCGGCCCGCTCTGCTCCGGGCCGTTCCAAGCCCGCCAACCCCCTTGCAAGCATCGATTATATGTATTGAAGGGTTGAGAAGGCTTGGGAGGTGCGGGGACGCGGTGGGGCGAGAGCTGCGCGCTCTGGGAGACCCGGGGGAAGGCCGGGGGCCGGGGCCGCGGACCCCGCCTCCGCGCAAAATCGGCCCGCTCTGCTCCGGGCCGTTCCAAGCCCGCCAACCCCCTTGCAAGCATCGATTATATGTATTGAAGGGTTGAGAAGGCTTGGGAGGTGCGGGGACGCGGTGGGGCGAGAGCTGCGCGCTCTGGGAGACCCGGGGGAAGGCCGGGGGCCGGGGCCGCGGACCCCGCCTCCGCGCAAAATCGGCCCGCTCTGCTCCGGGCCGTTCCAAGCCCGCCAACCCCCTTGCAAGCATCGATTATATGTATTGAAGGGTTGAGAAGGCTTGGGAGGTGCGGGGACGCGGTGGGGCGAGAGCTGCGCGCTCTGGGAGACCCGGGGGAAGGCCGGGGGCCGGGGCCGCGGACCCCGCCTCCGCGCAAAATCGGCCCGCTCTGCTCCGGGCCGTTCCAAGCCCGCCAACCCCCTTGCAAGCATCGATTATATGTATTGAAGGGTTGAGAAGGCTTGGGAGGTGCGGGGACGCGGTGGGGCGAGAGCTGCGCGCTCTGGGAGACCCGGGGGAAGGCCGGGGGCCGGGGCCGCGGACCCCGCCTCCGCGCAAAATCGGCCCGCTCTGCTCCGGGCCGTTCCAAGCCCGCCAACCCCCTTGCAAGCATCGATTATATGTATTGAAGGGTTGAGAAGGCTTGGGAGGTGCGGGGACGCGGTGGGGCGAGAGCTGCGCGCTCTGGGAGGCCCGGGGGAAGGCCGGGGGCCGGGGCCGCGGACCCCGCCTCCGCGCAAAATCGGCCCGCTCTGCTCCGGGCCGTTCCAAGCCCGCCAACCCCCTTGCAAGCATCGATTATATGTATTGAAGGGTTGAAAAGGCTTGGGAGGTGCGGGGACGCGGTGGGGCGAGAGCTGCGCGCTCTGGGAGACCCGGGGGAAGGCCGGGGGCCGGGGCCGCGGACCCCGCCTCCGCGCAAAATCGGCCCGCTCTGCTCCGGGCCGTTCCAAGCCCGCCAACCCCCTTGCAAGCATCGATTATATGTATTGAAGGGTTGAGAAGGCTTGGGAGGTGCGGGGACGCGGTGGGGCGAGAGCTGCGCGCTCTGGGAGACCCGGGGGAAGGCCGGGGGCCGGGGCCGCGGACCCCGCCTCCGCGCAAAATCGGCCCGCTCTGCTCCGGGCCGTTCCAAGCCCGCCAACCCCCTTGCAAGCATCGATTATATGTATTGAAGGGTTGAGAAGGCTTGGGAGGTGCGGGGACGCGGTGGGGCGAGAGCTGCGCGCTCTGGGAGGACCCGGGGGAAGGCCGGGGGCCGGGGCCGCGGACCCCGCCTCCGCGCAAAATCGGCCCGCTCTGCTCCGGGCCGTTCCAAGCCCGCCAACCCCCTTGCAAGCATCGATTATATGTATTGAAGGGTTGAGAAGGCTTGGGAGGTGCGGGGACGCGGTGGGGCGAGAGCTGCGCGCTCTGGGAGACCCGGGGGAAGGCCGGGGGCCGGGGCCGCGGACCCCGCCTCCGCGCAAAATCGGCCCGCTCTGCTCCGGGCCGTTCCAAGCCCGCCAACCCCCTTGCAAGCATCGATTATATGTATTGAAGGGTTGAGAAGGCTTGGGAGGTGCGGGGACGCGGTGGGGCGAGAGCTGCGCGCTCTGGGAGACCCGGGGGAAGGCCGGGGGCCGGGGCCGCGGACCCCGCCTCCGCGCAAAATCGGCCCGCTCTGCTCCGGGCCGTTCCAAGCCCGCCAACCCCCTTGCAAGCATCGATTATATGTATTGAAGGGTTGAGAAGGCTTGGGAGGTGCGGGGACGCGGTGGGGCGAGAGCTGCGCGCTCTGGGAGACCCGGGGGAAGGCCGGGGGCCGGGGCCGCGGACCCCGCCTCCGCGCAAAATCGGCCCGCTCTGCTCCGGGCCGTTCCAAGCCCGCCAACCCCCTTGCAAGCATCGATTATATGTATTGAAGGGTTGAGAAGGCTTGGGAGGTGCGGGGACGCGGTGGGGCGAGAGCTGCGCGCTCTGGGAGACCCGGGGGAAGGCCGGGGGCCGGGGCCGCGGACCCCGCCTCCGCGCAAAATCGGCCCGCTCTGCTCCGGGCCGTTCCAAGCCCGCCAACCCCCTTGCAAGCATCGATTATATGTATTGAAGGGTTGAGAAGGCTTGGGAGGTGCGGGGACGCGGTGGGGCGAGAGCTGCGCGCTCTGGGAGACCCGGGGGAAGGCCGGGGGCCGGGGCCGCGGACCCCGCCTCCGCGCAAAATCGGCCCGCTCTGCTCCGGGCCGTTCCAAGCCCGCCAACCCCCTTGCAAGCATCGATTATATGTATTGAAGGGTTGAAAAGGCTTGGGAGGTGCGGGGACGCGGTGGGGCGAGAGCTGCGCGCTCTGGGAGACCCGGGGGAAGGCCGGGGGCCGGGGCCGCGGACCCCGCCTCCGCGCAATATCGGCCCGCTCTGCTCCGGGCCGTTCCAAGCCCGCCAACCCCCTTGCAAGCATCGATTATATGTATTGAAGGGTTGAGAAGGCTTGGGAGGTGCGGGGACGCGGTGGGGCGAGAGCTGCGCGCTCTGGGAGACCCGGGGGAAGGCCGGGGGCCGGGGCCGCGGACCCCGCCTCCGCGCAAAATCGGCCCGCTCTGCTCCGGGCCGTTCCAAGCCCGCCAACCCCCTTGCAAGCATCGATTATATGTATTGAAGGGTTGAGAAGGCTTGGGAGGTGCGGGGACGCGGTGGGGCGAGAGCTGCGCGCTCTGGGAGACCCGGGGGAAGGCCGGGGGCCGGGGCCGCGGACCCCGCCTCCGCGCAATATCGGCCCGCTCTGCTCCGGGCCGTTCCAAGCCCGCCAACCCCCTTGCAAGCATCGATTATATGTATTGAAGGGTTGAGAAGGCTTGGGAGGTGCGGGGACGCGGTGGGGCGAGAGCTGCGCGCTCTGGGAGACCCGGGGGAAGGCCGGGGCCGGGGCCGCGGACCCCGCCTCCGCGCAAAATCGGCCCGCTCTGCTCCGGGCCGTTCCAAGCCCGCCAACCCCCTTGCAAGCATCGATTATATGTATTGAAGGGTTGAGAAGGCTTGGGAGGTGCGGGGACGCGGTGGGGCGAGAGCTGCGCGCTCTGGGAGACCCGGGGGAAAGCCGGGGGCCGGGGCCGCGGACCCCGCCTCCGCGCAAAATCGGCCCGCTCTGCTCCGGGCCGTTCCAAGCCCGCCAACCCCCTTGCAAGCATCGATTATATGTATTGAAGGGTTGAGAAGGCTTGGGAGGTGCGGGGACGCGGTGGGGCGAGAGCTGCGCGCTCTGGGAGACCCGGGGGAAGGCCGGGGGCCGGGGCCGCGGACCCCGCCTCCGCGCAAAATCGGCCCGCTCTGCTCCGGGCCGTTCCAAGCCCGCCAACCCCCTTGCAAGCATCGATTATATGTATTGAAGGGTTGAGAAGGCTTGGGAGGTGCGGGGACGCGGTGGGGCGAGAGCTGCGCGCTCTGGGAGACCCGGGGGAAGGCCGGGGGCCGGGGCCGCGGACCCCGCCTCCGCGCAAAATCGGCCCGCTCTGCTCCGGGCCGTTCCAAGCCCGCCAACCCCCTTGCAAGCATCGATTATATGTATTGAAGGGTTGAGAAGGCTTGGGAGGTGCGGGGACGCGGTGGGGCGAGAGCTGCGCGCTCTGGGAGGCCCGGGGGAAGGCCGGGGGCCGGGGCCGCGGACCCCGCCTCCGCGCAATATCGGCCCGCTCTGCTCCGGGCCGTTCCAAGCCCGCCAACCCCCTTGCAAGCATCGATTATATGTATTGAAGGGTTGAAAAGGCTTGGGAGGTGCGGGGACGCGGTGGGGCGAGAGCTGCGCGCTCTGGGAGACCCGGGGGAAGGCCGGGGGCCGGGGCCGCGGACCCCGCCTCCGCGCAATATCGGCCCGCTCTGCTCCGGGCCGTTCCAAGCCCGCCAACCCCCTTGCAAGCATCGATTATATGTATTGAAGGGTTGAAAAGGCTTGGGAGGTGCGGGGACGCGGTGGGGCGAGAGCTGCGCGCTCTGGGAGGCCCGGGGGAAGGCCGGGGGCCGGGGCCGCGGACCCCGCCTCCGCGCAAAATCGGCCCGCTCTGCTCCGGGCCGTTCCAAGCCCGCCAACCCCCTTGCAAGCATCGATTATATGTATTGAAGGGTTGAGAAGGCTTGGGAGGTGCGGGGACGCGGTGGGGCGAGAGCTGCGCGCTCTGGGAGGCCCGGGGGAAGGCCGGGGGCCGGGGCCGCGGACCCCGCCTCCGCGCAATATCGGCCCGCTCTGCTCCGGGCCGTTCCAAGCCCGCCAACCCCCTTGCAAGCATCGATTATATGTATTGAAGGGTTGAGAAGGCTTGGGAGGTGCGGGGACGCGGTGGGGCGAGAGCTGCGCGCTCTGGGAGACCCGGGGGAAGGCCGGGGGCCGGGGCCGCGGACCCCGCCTCCGCGCAAAATCGGCCCGCTCTGCTCCGGGCCGTTCCAAGCCCGCCAACCCCCTTGCAAGCATCGATTATATGTATTGAAGGGTTGAGAAGGCTTGGGAGGTGCGGGGACGCGGTGGGGCGAGAGCTGCGCGCTCTGGGAGACCCGGGGGAAGGCCGGGGGCCGGGGCCGCGGACCCCGCCTCCGCGCAAAATCGGCCCGCTCTGCTCCGGGCCGTTCCAAGCCCGCCAACCCCCTTGCAAGCATCGATTATATGTATTGAAGGGTTGAGAAGGCTTGGGAGGTGCGGGGACGCGGTGGGGCGAGAGCTGCGCGCTCTGGGAGGCCCGGGGGAAGGCCGGGGGCCGGGGCCGCGGACCCCACCTCCGCGCAAAATCGGCCCGCTCTGCTCCGGGCCGTTCCAAGCCCGCCAACCCCCTTGCAAGCATCGATTATATGTATTGAAGGGTTGAGAAGGCTTGGGAGGTGGGCCGCGGACCCCGCCTCCGCGCAAAATCGGCCCGCTCTGCTCCGGGCCGTTCCAAGCCCGCCAACCCCCTTGCAAGCATCGATTATATGTATTGAAGGGCTGAAAAGGCTTGGGAGGTGCGGGGACGCGGTGGGGCGAGAGCTGCGCGCTCTGGGAGACCCGGGGGAAGGCCGGGGGCCGGGGCCGCGGACCCCGCCTCCGCGCAAAATCGGCCCGCTCTGCTCCGGGCCGTTCCAAGCCCGCCAACCCCCTTGCAAGCATCGATTATATGTATTGAAGGGTTGAAAAGGCTTGGGAGGTGCGGGGACGCGGTGGGGCGAGAGCTGCGCGCTCTGGGAGACCCGGGGGAAGGCCGGGGGCCGGGGCCGCGGACCCCGCCTCCGCGCAATATCGGCCCGCTCTGCTCTGGGCCGTTCCAAGCCCGCCAACCCCCTTGCAAGCATCGATTATATGTATTGAAGGGTTGAGAAGGCTTGGGAGGTGCGGGGACGCGGTGGGGCGAGAGCTGCGCGCTCTGGGAGACCCGGGGGAAGGCCGGGGGCCGGGGCCGCGGACCCCGCCTCCGCGCAAAATCGGCCCGCTCTGCTCCGGGCCGTTCCAAGCCCGCCAACCCCCTTGCAAGCATCGATTATATGTATTGAAGGGTTGAGAAGGCTTGGGAGGTGCGGGGACGCGGTGGGGCGAGAGCTGCGCGCTCTGGGAGACCCGGGGGAAGGCCGGGGGCCGGGGCCGCGGACCCCGCCTCCGCGCAAAATCGGCCCGCTCTGCTCCGGGCCGTTCCAAGCCCGCCAACCCCCTTGCAAGCATCGATTATATGTATTGAAGGGTTGAGAAGGCTTGGGAGGTGCGGGGACGCGGTGGGGCGAGAGCTGCGCGCTCTGGGAGAAAAAAAAAAAAAAAAAAAAAAAAAGACCCGGGGGAAGGCCGGGGGCCGGGGCCGCGGACCCCGCCTCCGCGCAAAATCGGCCCGCTCTGCTCCGGGCCGTTCCAAGCCCGCCAACCCCCTTGCAAGCATCGATTATATGTATTGAAGGGTTGAAAAGGCTTGGGAGGTGCGGGGACGCGGTGGGGCGAGAGCTGCGCGCTCTGGGAGACCCGGGGGAAGGCCGGGGGCCGGGGCCGCGGACCCCGCCTCCGCGCAAAATCGGCCCGCTCTGCTCCGGGCCGTTACAAGCCCGCCAACCCCCTTGCAAGCATCGATTATATGTATTGAAGGGTTGAAAAGGCTTGGGAGGTGCGGGGACGCGGTGGGGCGAGAGCTGCGCGCTCTGGGAGACCCGGGGGAAGGCCGGGGGCCGGGGCCGCGGACCCCGCCTCCGCGCAAAATCGGCCCGCTCTGCTCCGGGCCGTTCCAAGCCCGCCAACCCCCTTGCAAGCATCGATTATATGTATTGAAGGGTTGAGAAGGCTTGGGAGGTGCGGGGACGCGGTGGGGCGAGAGCTGCGCGCTCTGGGAGACCCGGGGGAAGGCCGGGGGCCGGGGCCGCGGACCCCGCCTCCGCGCAATATCGGCCCGCTCTGCTCCGGGCCGTTCCAAGCCCGCCAACCCCCTTGCAAGCATCGATTATATGTATTGAAGGGTTGAGAAGGCTTGGGAGGTGCGGGGACGCGGTGGGGCGAGAGCTGCGCGCTCTGGGAGACCCGGGGGAAGGCCGGGGGCCGGGGCCGCGGACCCCGCCTCCGCGCAAAATCGGCCCGCATTGCTCCGGGCCGTTCCAAGCCCGCCAACCCCCTTGCAAGCATCGATTATATGTATTGAAGGGTTGAGAAGGCTTGGGAGGTGCGGGGACGCGGTGGGGCGAGAGCTGCGCGCTCTGGGAGACCCGGGGGAAGGCCGGGGGCCGGGGCCGCGGACCCCGCCTCCGCGCAAAATCGGCCCGCATTGCTCCGGGCCGTTCCAAGTCCGCCAACCCCCTTGCAAGCATCGATTATATGTATTGAAGGGTTGAGAAGGCTTGGGAGGTGCGGGGACGCGGTGGGGCGAGAGCTGCGCGCTCTGGGAGACCCGGGGGAAGGCCGGGGGCCGGGGCCGCGGACCCCGCCTCCGCGCAAAATCGGCCCGCTCTGCTCCGGGCCGTTCCAAGCCCGCCAACCCCCTTGCAAGCATCGATTATATGTATTGAAGGGTTGAGAAGGCTTGGGAGGTGCGGGGACGCGGTGGGGCGAGAGCTGCGCGCTCTGGGAGACCCGGGGGAAGGCCGGGGGCCGGGGCCGCGGACCCCGCCTCCGCGCAAAATCGGCCCGCTCTGCTCCGGGCCGTTCCAAGCCCGCCAATCCCCTTGCAAGCATCGATTATATGTATTGAAGGGTTGAGAAGGCTTGGGAGGTGCGGGGACGCGGTGGGGCGAGAGCTGCGCGCTCTGGGAGACCCGGGGGAAGGCCGGGGGCCGGGGCCGCGGACCCCGCCTCCGCGCAAAATCGGCCCGCTCTGCTCCGGGCCGTTCCAAGCCCGCCAACCCCCTTGCAAGCATCGATTATATGTATTGAAGGGTGGAAAAGGCTTGGGAGGTGCGGGGACGCGGTGGGGCGAGAGCTGCGCGCTCTGGGAGACCCGGGGGAAGGCCGGGGGCCGGGGCCGCGGACCCCGCCTCCGCGCAAAATCGGCCCGCTCTGCTCCGGGCCGTTCCAAGCCCGCCAACCCCCTTGCAAGCATCGATTATATGTATTGAAGGGTTGAAAAGGCTTGGGAGGTGCGGGGACGCGGTGGGGCGAGAGCTGCGCGCTCTGGGAGACCCGGGGGAAGGCCGGGGGCCGGGGCCGCGGACCCCGCCTCCGCGCAATATCGGCCCGCTCTGCTCTGGGCCGTTCCAAGCCCGCCAACCCCCTTGCAAGCATCGATTATATGTATTGAAGGGTTGAGAAGGCTTGGGAGGTGCGGGGACGCGGTGGGGCGAGAGCTGCGCGCTCTGGGAGACCCGGGGGAAGGCCGGGGGCCGGGGCCGCGGACCCCGCCTCCGCGCAAAATCGGCCCGCTCTGCTCCGGGCCGTTCCAAGCCCGCCAACCCCCTTGCAAGCATCGATTATATGTATTGAAGGGTTGAGAAGGCTTGGGAGGTGCGGGGACGCGGTGGGGCGAGAGCTGCGCGCTCTGGGAGACCCGGGGGAAGGCCGGGGGCCGGGGCCGCGGACCCCGCCTCCGCGCAAAATCGGCCCGCTCTGCTCCGGGCCGTTCCAAGCCCGCCAACCCCGCCCCTTGCAAGCATCGATTATATGTATTGAAGGGTTGAGAAGGCTTGGGAGGTGCGGGGACGCGGTGGGGCGAGAGCTGCGCGCTCTGGGAGACCCGGGGGAAGGCCGGGGGCCGGGGCCGCGGACCCCGCCTCCGCGCAAAATCGGCCCGCTCTGCTCCGGGCCGTTCCAAGCCCGCCAACCCCCTTGCAAGCATCGATTATATGTATTGAAGGGTTGAGAAGGCTTGGGAGGTGCGGGGACGCGGTGGGGCGAGAGCTGCGCGCTCTGGGAGACCCGGGGGAAGGCCGGGGGCCGGGGCCGCGGACCCCGCCTCCGCGCAAAATCGGCCCGCATTGCTCCGGGCCGTTCCAAGCCCGCCAACCCCCTTGCAAGCATCGATTATATGTATTGAAGGGTTGAAAAGGCTTGGGAGGTGCGGGGACGCGGTGGGGCGAGAGCTGCGCGCTCTGGGAGACCCGGGGGAAGGCCGGGGGCCGGGGCCGCGGACCCCGCCTCCGCGCAAAATCGGCCCGCATTGCTCCGGGCCGTTCCAAGCCCGCCAACCCCCTTGCAAGCATCGATTATATGTATTGAAGGGTTGAAAAGGCTTGGGAGGTGCGGGGACGCGGTGGGGCGAGAGCTGCGCGCTCTGGGAGACCCGGGGGAAGGCCGGGGGCCGGGGCCGCGGACCCCGCCTCCGCGCAAAATCGGCCCGCTCTGCTCCGGGCCGTTCCAAGCCCGCCAACCCCCTTGCAAGCATCGATTATATGTATTGAAGGGTTGAAAAGGCTTGGGAGGTGCGGGGACGCGGTGGGGCGAGAGCTGCGCGCTCTGGGAGACCCGGGGGAAGGCCGGGGGCCGGGGCCGCGGACCCCGCCTCCTCGCAAAATCGGCCCGCTCTGCTCCGGGCCGTTACAAGTCCGCCAACCCCCTTGCAAGCATCGATTATATGTATTGAAGGGTTGAAAAGGCTTGGGAGGTGCGGGGACGCGGTGGTGCACCGCGCACCGCCCTCATGCTTGGCGATTGCCCAGCCGCATGGGCGTCGTACCCCGACCAGCCGGGGCTACGTCTGCTGTGGACGGCGGTGCGCATCACTTGGCTCCACGCCGTGTGGTGTGCGCACCGCGACGTGGACCCCAGGAAACGGACTTCAGCCACGGCTGTGCAGCACGCCATACAGGAGATACAGCGCCTTATGTGGGCCCAGTACCGCATGTCCGCATTGCCCGATGACGTGCTCTCCAGCCTGCCGCGCAGCCTCATCACCGCCCAGCTTCGCCCCCCGCAGCTGTCAGCGTTCCAGTCCTTTTTTTTTTTTTTCTCTGAGAGGGATTACATGGACAGGAGAGAAGGGGGCGAAGCCAAGCGGACCTGCCTCTGATGGACAGGCCTGAAACCACCGAGATCCCCGCAAACTCTGGAAGAAATAACCGCATGAGATGATGAGCTGCCAGCAATCAACCACTCAGCCAGGACAAGGACGGGTGCCGACAGGAAGGAACGATAGGAAGACGCAGCACCATGAGAAAGGCCGGACCCCCACGGCGCAGGAAGAAAGAGTAGACCCTTGGGCCAGAAAACCCATGACCCCGGCCACAGCCACGCACTGAGGGGTGCAGGCCCCGGTTGGTGCTGGTGGTTTAGGGCTTTCTTTTCTCGTGCCGGTTGTTCCGCCAGAGGTCAGGGCTGTCGTCGGGCTGAGAGGCGCAGGCCCCGGTTGGTGCTGGTGGTTAGGGCTGTCGTCGGGCTGAGGGGCGCAGGCCCCGGTTGGTGCGGGTGGTCTAGGGCTTTCTTTTCTCGTGCCGGTTGTTCCGCCAGAGGTCAGGGCTGTCGTCGGGCTGAGAGGCGCAGGCCCCGGGTGGTGCTGGTGGTTAGGGCTGTCGTTGGGCTGAGGGGCGCAGGCCCCGGTTGGTTCTGGTGGTTAGGGCTGTCGTCGGGCTGAGGGGTGCAGGCCCCGTTTGGTGCTGGTGGTTTAGGGCTCTCGTCGGGCTGGGGGGGTGCAGGCCCCTGGTCTGCTCTGTCCTTTTCTGCTCTGTTTCTGCGCTTTTCTGCTCTGTTTCTGCTCTTCTTCTGCTCTGGTCTGCTCTCGCCTGACCTGGTGTAACACACCAACGTGAAAAAAAAAAAAACTGGGACAGGGCCGTTCCCTGAAGCTCCCTCTCAGAAGACACCACCTCCGGTCAGGTCTAGCTATGCCCAGCTGAGACGTTCTGGGCACCTGCACCGGGTTCCTAACCACCAGACGCAGGCCATGACTATGCCCAGTCCTCAAATCCTGGGCACCTGCTCTCTGGCCCCCACACCTACAACAAACCGCCCACAAACAAGACCTCCGCACCGACCCTCAACTGTCAACACCGCAGGAAGAAGTAAAGAGCCCCACTACGAGTAAAACGAAACACAGGCCTGATAGCAGAAAGCAAAAGCACTTCCTCCATCGTCAGACTCGCACTCCCGGTTGACCGGTCACGTCTGTCCACGGCCTAACATGCACCCCCCAGAAGAGGAAGAAACAACCAGGGCACTTAACTAGGCCGCCCCGCGCCACCCAGCCACCGCACTAGAGGACCCCCCAAAAAACGTCTAGGACCCTCAACTTAGCCGCCACACACACCCCAACCATTGCGCAGGCCCCGGTTGGTGCTGGTGGTTAGGGCTGTCGTCGGGCTGAGGGGCGCAGGCCCCGTTTGGTGCGGGTGGTCTAGGGCTTTCTTTTCTCGTGCCGGTTGTTCCGCCAGAGGTCAGGGCTGTCGTCGGGCTGAGAGGCGCAGGCCCCGGGTGGTGCTGGTGGTTAGGGCTGTCGTTGGGCTGAGGGGCGCAGGCCCCGGTTGGTTCTGGTGGTTAGGGCTGTCGTCGGGCTGAGGGGTGCAGGCCCCGTTTGGTGCTGGTGGTTTAGGGCTCTCGTCGGGCTGGGGGGGTGCAGGCCCCTGGTCTGCTCTGTCCTTTTCTGCTCTGTTTCTGCGCTTTTCTGCTCTGTTTCTGCTCTTCTTCTGCTCTGGTCTGCTCTCGCCTGACCTGGTGTAACACACCAACGTGAAAAAAAAAAAAACAAGAGACAATCCAAAGGAGAAGAGAAACCTGCATACGAAGGACCACAAGCCCGCACCCTGATTCTGAAGACTGGAAAGGCTGGCGCAGCTGACTGCGGCGGGGAAAACAGAACAGGGCGGACCCACAACCAAAACCCGCCGCTGCTGCACCAGCTCATAAATATGGAAAGCTCTCGAACCCGCCAACTAACCAGTAAGACGCACACACCTGATATGCTCCACAGGTAGCGACCCTATGCGTGCCCCCCAGTCCAAGACCAACAAACACCGCCAGAGCACCGGTGGTTCCCGGCCTCTCTTATTGCCCTCGGTCACTGAGGTAGCCCTGCTCCCGTCTCGCTGCCGTCCCCTTCTGGCACAGTGGATGGTGCCAGGCGCTCCCCACCGTCCTCGCCGCCGACCGTCCTGCCTCCTCCTGCTCCAGGGGCGTCGGCTTTGGGTTTTTTTTTTTTTTTCACGTGCCGGTTGTTACACCAGAGGTCAGAGCAGCCAGAGAGCCAGAGACAGCAGAGAGCCAGAGAACCAGAGACAGCAAAAGAGAGAGGCAGGGTTAACCAGAAGAGAAGAAAGCTGAAAGTTGCCCAGCGGCGTTCAGTGTTGCTGCGCGCCGCCTGCACTTCCGGGGGGCTGCGCCTCCCTCGTTGTGGTGTCCTGCGGGGGGCGCGGCAGGGCGGCAAGGACCAGCGCCCCCACGATCCCCAGGGCCCCCCGAGTCCGCCCCCGCTGTGGAACCCAGGTGCCCGGTCCCCTCCCTATCGGCCAGGTTTGGGTCACCCGCTGTGGCCCCTCCACCCCCCGAACCGTTGCGATCCCGCCTGGATCCCTCCCGCTGCCTCTTGCCTCGTCGCTCAGTCCTCACTGGGCGCTCGCCCAGCTTTTTTTTTTTTTTTTTTCTCTGAGAGGGATTACATGGACAGGAGAGAAGGGGGCGAAGCCAAGCGGACCTGCCTCTGATGGACAGGCCTGAAACCACCGAGATCCCCGCAAACTCTGGAAGAAATAACCGCATGAGATGATGAGCTGCCAGCAATCAACCACTCAGCCAGGACAAGGACGGGTGCCGACAGGAAGGAACGATAGGAAGACGCAGCACCATGAGAAAGGCCGGACCCCCACGGCGCAGGAAGAAAGAGTAGACCCTTGGGCCAGAAAACCCATGACCCCGGCCACAGCCACGCACTGGGACAGGGCCGTTCCCTGAAGCTCCCTCTCAGAAGACACCACCTCCGGTCAGGTCTAGCTATGCCCAGCTGAGACGTTCTGGGCACCTGCACCGGGTTCCTAACCACCAGACGCAGGCCATGACTATGCCCAGTCCTCAAATCCTGGGCACCTGCTCTCTGGCCCCCACACCTACAACAAACCGCCCACAAACAAGACCTCCGCACCGACCCTCAACTGTCAACACCGCAGGAAGAAGTAAAGAGCCCCACTACGAGTAAAACGAAACACAGGCCTGATAGCAGAAAGCAAAAGCACTTCCTCCATCGTCAGACTTGCACTCCCGGTTGACCGGTCACGTCTGTCCACGGCCTAACATGCACCCCCCAGAAGAGGAAGAAACAACCAGGGCACTTAACTAGGCCGCCCCGCGCCACCCAGCCACCGCACTAGAGGACCCCCCAAAAAACGTCTAGGACCCTCAACTTAGCCGCCACACACACCCCAACCATTGCACAAGAGACAATCCAAAGGAGAAGAGAAACCTGCATACGAAGGACCACAAGCCCGCACCCTGATTCTGAAGACTGGAAAGGCTGGCGCAGCTGACTGCGGCGGGGAAAACAGAACAGGGCGGACCCACAACCAAAACCCGCCGCTGCTGCACCAGCTCATAAATATGGAAAGCTCTCGAACCCGCCTTTTTTTTTTTTTTTTTCTCTGAGAGGGATTACATGGACAGGAGAGAAGGGGGCGAAGCCAAGCGGACCTGCCTCTGATGGACAGGCCTGAAACCACCGAGATCCCCGCAAACTCTGGAAGAAATAACCGCATGAGATGATGAGCTGCCAGCAATCAACCACTCAGCCAGGACAAGGACGGGTGCCGACAGGAAGGAACGATAGGAAGACGCAGCACCATGAGAAAGGCCGGACCCCCACGGCGCAGGAAGAAAGAGTAGACCCTTGGGCCAGAAAACCCATGACCCCGGCCACAGCCACGCACTGGGACAGGGCCGTTCCCTGAAGCTCCCTCTCAGAAGACACCACCTCCGGTCAGGTCTAGCTATGCCCAGCTGAGACGTTCTGGGCACCTGCACCGGGTTCCTAACCACCAGACGCAGGCCATGACTATGCCCAGTCCTCAAATCCTGGGCACCTGCTCTCTGGCCCCCACACCTACAACAAACCGCCCACAAACAAGACCTCCGCACCGACCCTCAACTGTCAACACCGCAGGAAGAAGTAAAGAGCCCCACTACGAGTAAAACGAAACACAGGCCTGATAGCAGAAAGCAAAAGCACTTCCTCCATCGTCAGACTTGCACTCCCGGTTGACCGGTCACGTCTGTCCACGGCCTAACATGCACCCCCCAGAAGAGGAAGAAACAACCAGGGCACTTAACTAGGCCGCCCCGCGCCACCCAGCCACCGCACTAGAGGACCCCCCAAAAAACGTCTAGGACCCTCAACTTAGCCGCCACACACACCCCAACCATTGCACAAGAGACAATCCAAAGGAGAAGAGAAACCTGCATACGAAGGACCACAAGCCCGCACCCTGATTCTGAAGACTGGAAAGGCTGGCGCAGCTGACTGCGGCGGGGAAAACAGAACAGGGCGGACCCACAACCAAAACCCGCCGCTGCTGCACCAGCTCATAAATATGGAAAGCTCTCGAACCCGCCTTTTTTTTTTTTTTTTTCTCTGAGAGGGATTACATGGACAGGAGAGAAGGGGGGGAAGCCAAGCGGACCTGCCTCTGATGGACAGGCCTGAAACCACCGAGAACCCCGCAAACTCTGGAAGAAATAACCGCAAGAGAAGAAGAGCTGCCAGCAATCAACCACTCAGCCAGGACAAGGACGGGTGCCGACAGGTAGGAACGATAGGAAGACGCAGCACCAAGAGAAAGGCCGGACCCCCACGGCGCAGGAAGAAAGAGTAGACCCTTGTGCCAGTAAGATGCACACACCTGATATGCTCCACAGGTAGCGACCCTATGCGTGCCCCCCAGTCCAAGACCAACAAACACCGCCAGAGCACCGGTGGTTCCCGGCCTCTCTTATTGCCCTCGGTCACTGAGGTAGCCCTGCTCCCGTCTCGCTGCCGTCCCCTTCCGGCACAGTGGATGGTGCCAGGCGCTCCCCACCGTCCTCGCCGCCGACCGTCCTGCCTCCTCCTGCTCCAGGGGCGTCGGCTTCGGGTTGCCCAGCGGCGTTCAGTGTTGCTGCGCGCCGCCTGCACTTCCGGGGGGCTGCGCCTCCCTCGTTGTGGTGTCCTCGTCGCTCAGTCCTCACTGGGCGCTCGCCCAGCTCCTCTTCTCCACTGCCGGGGCGAAGGCGTTGGACCCCTGCGGCTTCCGCGGCCGCCGCTTTCCTCCTCTTGCGAGTCCCCGCTGGGCTTCCTGTAGCCGAACCGCTCCCTGCACCGGCAAGCACTGGGAGGCGAGCGTCCAGCCCGGAGGGGCTCCCAGAGTGCTCCGACCCAGCCCTGTCATGGGCTTCCAAAGCTCCTTCACCGTGCTCCTGGGCAGCAGCTGCCTTAACCGCCCTGGTCGTCCCCGCTGCCTGCTGGCTTGGCTCCCCAGCGCCCTGGCCCGAGCTGCCTGGACCCGGTCCCCCCTCCCCATGTCCTGCACCTACTGCCGGTAGGCCGGAGGCCAATGGAGCTGGGACGGGGTGCGTCAGGTTGAGGCGCACACGTAGTCGCGGCTGGCCCGCAGCGGCTGTCTCCAGGGTGCAGAGGACGCCTCGGTGCGCCCACGTGGACTGGAACGCTGACAGCTGCGGGGGGCGAAGCTGGGCGGTGATGAGGCTGCGCGGCAGGCTGGAGAGCACGTCATCGGGCAATGCGGACATGCGGTACTGGGCCCACATAAGGCGCTGTATCTCCTGTATGGCGTGCTGCACAGCCGTGGCTGAAGTCCGTTTCCTGGGGTCCACGTCGCGGTGCGCACACCACATGGCGTGGAGCCAAGTGATGCGCACCGCCGTCCACAGCAGACGTAGCCCCGGCTGGTCGGGGTACGACGCCCATGCGGCTGGGCAATCGCCAAGCATGAGGGCGGCGCTCTCGACGGGGGGTCTGGGCCCCCCGGAAACGGCCGCCCACAAAGCGCCCACCCAGTCCCGGGCGGGTGCGTAAGCTGGACATTCCAGGAAGATGTGGGTGAGACTGTCGCGAGGCACGTGCCGCCGCCCAGGTTGCGCGGCGCAGGTAGGGTTAGGGCACAGGTGCCCCTGACCTCGGTTCTGGTGGGCTGCCACATACAGGCCGCACGCCAGGCGGCCGTGTTGCAGTCGGTACGCCAGCGCCTTGGCCCGGTTGCTGGCGGGGCACTCCCACAGGCGTTGCCACACCTGCTTGCGCTGGAGGGGGCTGGGTGGAGCGCCGGCGGGCGGGGCGGCAGGTGCCACTGGAGAGGCTGGAGCTGCCGGGTCAGGGCCTGCTGCGTTGCCGGCGGGTGTTGCAGGGGCTGCTGCTGCTGCGGGTGCTGGGCTGGTCGCGCGGCCAGGGTTGGCTGCACGAGCGGGTGCGGCGGCGGGGTGGTGCTGGTGGGCGCGCCGCAGCCGGGGGCTCCTGCGCCGTCCGTCCGCTACTGATGGGGCCGGGTCCTGGGATGGAGAGTCCTGTGTTCCTGTGGGCCGGGCACGGGGCTGCATCCAGAGAACCGGTTCCGGCGGCAGTTGCGCAAAGCGCGCAGTTCCAGAGTGGGGGCGCCGGGCCTCCCAATCCCGTTCCTCCCGTGCGAGCACACTTCCCGTCTGCCCTCCGCCCCCACCCGGCCACGCTACCGGTGTAAGGGGTAGGGCGCCAGCGCCGAGCTGTTGCTGCGCTGCCCACTCCGTCATGCGCTGTCGGGTGTGGCTGACTGTGTAGTGGACGAGGGGCACAAGGCCGTGTCCATGTCCGAGCGGGTTGCACTGCAATGTTGGCCAGGGGCCTAGGAGGAAGCGCCGCACCGGCCAGGCTGCGTGCCGTTCCTGCGGCGCCGCTGCGTTGTAGACCATGCGCTCCTCCAAAGTCCACAGGCTGCGCGGCTTCCGGGCTGGCAGGACGCAGGCTGGTGACCACGCTGCTGCTGCCCCCGGGCCCGGCAGGTGGGAGGCCAGGGCCTCCAGGCTACCGTCACGGCTGACGGCAAAGAGGCCCCCCACTGCGTCCCGGACCCACCCGCCGTCCCCGGAAGTCTCCCAAGCTGCGGCTGCCAGGGGCTGGGGGGCGCCCAGTCCCGCCGGGAGGAGGCGCAGCCAGCTGGGAGGGGCGGCGCTGGCAATGGCGATGAAGAGGGGTTGTTGCCGCACGTCCTCGCTGGCTTGGTGGAGCTGTGCGACTGTGAGTGGCAGGTCCGCGGGCAGGGGGGAGGGGGGCTGGAAGGGCTGGCGGGTTGAGGGGTCGACCAAGGCAGCGTTAAAGAAGAGGGGCTCCTGCAGGATGGCTCGCGGGTCGGTGTCTGGCGGCAGGGGGCAGGGTTCTGGGCGGGTTGCACGGTAGGCAGCAAGCAAGCCAGCTAGCCACGAGGGCAAACCAGCCGGAGCCTGAGCGGTCCCATACACCCAACCCCAACCCCCAGTACCCGGCGGGGCCCATGCCCCGTACAGCGCCTGCAGGAGCTGCTTCCAGGGCTGGCGTCCGGGCTGGGCGAGCTGCGCGATGGCTTTGCCGTGGAGGGCGGTGGAGAAGGCGTCCAGGTCCAGGTGGCCGATGCCGCCTTGGGCGCGGCCCAAGCAGGCGGTGGCGGCCTTGGGCAAAAGGGCCGCAAGGCCGCGGCTAACGAGGGTGGCGTCTTCGGGGAGGAAGGAGGAGGCGACGAAGTCGTTGACACACTTGCGCACGGCGGCCAGCTGGGTTGGCGGCAGTGGGACGAAGGCGAGGTGGTAGGTCAGCGTGTTGCCCAGCACTTGCTTGGCGACGTGGGTCCGCGCCACCAGGTTGAGGCCGTGTTGCCGCCAAGTCCGGGCGAGGCAGTGCAGCCGACCCACACGGCTGCCGTAGCTCAGGCTGGCTGCTCGGTCGGTGTCGGTGGTGAGGGGGATGCCGAGGTGCCGAGGGGGGTCCTCTCCAGGCTGCGGGAAGCTGGCCCCGGTGGCGGCGTGGGCGCCATGCACAGGCGGGTGGGAGCCAAGCACGAACCCCTTGGCCTTGGTAGCGTTCTCCTTGGCGTTGCTGGCGTCGCAGTAGAGCTGCACGGCCGCCTTGGCGATGGGGCCGTCACGGTCCAGGTTCTCCACCAGCAGCACGGTGTCATCTGCATGATGGGAGGCTGGCGGGGCGGGGGCACCGGTGGGCAGCGCAGGGGTTCGCAGGGCCCCAGTCGAGCAGAGGTGGTGAAGGTAGGAGGTAAGGGGTTCGAGCTGCAACACCCAAAGGACGGGAGACAGCGTGCTGCCCTGCTCTAGCCCATTGCGAACAGGGAAAGCATCGGACAGGTGCCCGTTGACCATTACCCGTGCCGCCCCATCAGAGGTGAGGAGGCGCAGCCACCGCTGCATGCGCGGCCCAAACCCCATAGCCTCAACCACCCGGTACAGCCACCCCCTGTCCACCCGATCGTACGCCTTCTCAATATCCAGCATGATGCAGGCGGCAGGCGCCCCCGTCCTCTCCAGCCAATGGGCCATGGCCAGGTGGTACAGCACATTGTCTCCAATCCACCGGCCTGCGAGGAAGGCGGTCTGGAGGGGGTCAACGAGCAGGGCCAGCGCGGGCTGCAGCCGGTTGCTGATTGCCTTGCAGACGAGCTTGTAGTCGCACTGCAGGAGCGTGATGGGGCGGTAGCTGGGGAGGGCGTGACGGGGCAGGGCCTTTGCCCTTGTAGATCAGCGAGATGTGGCCCTCCCGCCAGCTGCTCGGCAGCGAGGCCGCAGCGGCCGCTCCATCCCCTACTGAACCTCCCTCAAAAGCCGCATTGGCCGCAGCCAGCAGGCGTGGCCCCAAGGTAGCCCACAGCACCTTGTACACCTCGTACGGCAGCCCATCTGAACCTGGCGCCTTGCCATTGGCGCAAGAGGAAAGAGCCGCTGCCAACTCATCCAGCGTGAGCTTGCCGTCCAGGTCCACGGCGTCCACCGAGTCCCGCAGAGACGGGGGCAGCCGCCGCTGCAGTCGTTGGAGGAGAGCCTCCTGAGCCTCCACCTTGACTTCCCCTGCTCGGAACAAGCCTGTTGGGCTGTCACTGCTGTACATGGCGCGGGCAGCAGTGCTGATGGTGTTCAGCGCATCAGGGCGGCTGAGGGGGACTGGGTCAGGTGAGCCCGGGACAGAGAGATGAGTTATGAGCTCACGGGATCGGGCCTCCTGCCCCAGCCGGTGGAACCAAGCCGTACCCCGGTCACCGTGTTGATGGTAAGCTGCGTCCAGCGCAGCCTGACTCCGTGCTGCTTGCCGCTGCAGGGCATCGGCGAGGCGGTGACTGGCAAGCGCTGCAGCGCGGTAGGCGGCGGAGCCAGGTGGGGTGTTGACCTGTGCTGCCAGGGCTGCTTTAGCGGAGAGGAGGGCAGAAGAGATCTCAGCGGCCTGTTGGCGGGTGTGCTGGCGGTGGAGGTCATCGGCAATCACATGCAGGCGCCGCTTGAGCACTTCCCAGGCGTCCCGAGGATCCGCAGTTGGCGCTGCACCGTCCTGAGCCTGTGCCGCTGCAGTCAGGGCAGCTTCGAGGGCGGGCTTGAGGCGGGGGTGATAGAGAAGGTAGGTCGGGAAGGACCAACCCTTGTGCCTGAGGGCGGGCAGGTCAGGCAGCGACAGGCTAAGCAGCACGCCCATGTGATCAGCTGGGGCTCCTGGGACCAACTCCACCCCCACTACCCAGGGTAACGCCCCTGCACTAATCAACCAGCGGTCCAACCGGGCTGACGAGTTGCGCTCGTTGGTGGCGAGGTGTGTGAACCCCGCCCCCAGGCCCTTTGTCACCCACGGGTCCACCAGAGAGAATTCAGTTTGCAGCCGCAGCAGCTCGTGAGCTCCCTTTTTTCCGATGTGCGGACTTGCGTTGCTCCTCCTTGGCCGACAACCACGCAGTTGAAGTCTCCACCCATGATGATGTGCCGGTCCGTCTCAAGGTACGGCCGCAGGGACTCAAAGAAGGCGGGCCGCTCGTTAGCGTCAGCGGGGGCGTAGATGCAGAGCAGGCGCAGGCGGAGGTGCACCACGTCCCAATCCCCAACACACCACCCTCCCGTCACTATCACACGTGGCGGCCTGGCGAACAATCCCGGGGAAGCGACAAGCCCGGGCGAGCTAGCACAGCCGTCCCTCTGCTCTTCTCCGTGCCGGGGCTGTAAGCCCACTTGCCTTTCCAGGGGTCGCCGGGCCCCCCGACCTCGCTGCAGCACCGATTCAAACTCCGCCTGCGTGCTCAGCTTAGCCTCCTGAATGAAGGTGAGGTCCGGGTTGCCGGCCGCCTGCAGCTGGTACCCCCAGAGCCCCAGCGCGCGCCCCGCTACCCCCCAGACCATTCACGTTGCACGGTCAGGAGCTTGAGGGGCGCGCGGCGCCAGGCGCGCTCATTGGGCAGCGCCGCCCGCCGCCGTGAAGGGTCGGGCGGCGTGGCGGGGCCGAGGGGTGCCGTGCTGCGTCGTCCTGTGCGAAGACTTCCTGGCACCAGCTCTCCACGAGAGGCCGCGGGTCTGTCAGCTCGCACGACGGCAGAGGGCCGCTGAGTGCTGGCGAACAGCTGGATCAGGAAGGCCCGGCAACGAGTGTGGGTTGCCAGGACGTGCGCGCCGGTCGCCAGGTACGCTGTGATGGCGTCCATCCACCCAGCCCCGAGCTGGATAGGGGCCAGCTTTGCGCCCCAGCTGTGCGGGTGACAGCGGGGGTCATGCCGGGGCAGAGGAGGAGGTCGTTGAGGTGGCGGGTCGGCAGGGGCCCGTCCTCCGCCGCAGGGGTCGACGCTGGTGTGGGGCCGACCCGGTCCTCCGCCGCTGGGGCGGGCTGGGGGCGGGGCTCTGGTGTAGGGCTGATGAGGGGAGGCGACTGGCTGGGGGCGGCTGCGCGGGGCGGCGGGGCGGCGCGTCGACGCTGGCCAGATGGTGCGGCGGCAGAGGCGGGAGCCGCCACGTGATCGCCGCCAGGGCCTGGTCGGCACCGGACTCTGTGCCACCGCCCGCCGCGGCTGGCCGTCGGGGGAACAGGTTGCGGAGCTGGGCTGGGTGGAGAGGTGAGGCCCTGGGCCGGCTGCTGGGAGGCCCGGCACGGCGAGGTGGTAGTGGCGGGCAGGGAGCGGGCCCAGCCCGCCGGCTCACGGCCGGGGCTGGCGGCCGCCTGGGGAGGCGGCGGCGGGCTGGGCGGCGCGGGCGGTCTGCCGCCAGGCCCTCCTGCACCGAGCCGGCCTGGTGGTCCGCTGCTGGGCTGCATTCCCACGCCGTGCCACGGCGGAGGGGTGAGGTGCTGCGCGCCTTGTCCGTGCTGACCTGCTGGGAAGGACCGCATCCAGGGGGTTCCGGCGCCAGCTGGACGCCCGATCCGCTGTGCCGGGGGGACTGCCCTCAAAGAGGCTTCTGCCCACGCGCTCAGCCGGAGATGGCCCAGCCTGAGGGGGGGAAGGAGCTGGGCGGACGGGGTCTGACCGTCGCCCACCCGCTGGGCGGGGCAGGGAGAGGGGAGGGGAGGGCGGGCGGTGCATCCCTGGGCCCCGGCTCATCCCCCGCGTGCGGGGTGGGGGGGCTGGGCCCCATGAAACCCTCGGGCCCCGCCCGGGGGCAAGCGGGGTCCCCAACCGAACCCTGGCCCGGTGCAGGGTTTCCCTCCCCTGCCGAACAGACGCCCCCGTGTCCGGAGCACTGGTGCCCGACTGCACCTGGACCGGAGGTGTGGTCCTGTCCGCCTCCATGGGCTCCCGGCGGCTCCCACGAAACCCTCGGGCCCCGCCCGGGGGCACGTGGGGTCCCCATCCGTCCCCGGGCCTGGCTTAGGGTGGCCCTCCCCTGTCCGAGCAGACCCGCCCGTGTCCTGAGCGCTGGTGCCCGACTGCACCTGGACCGGAGGTGTGGTCCTGTCCGCCTCCATGGGCTCCCCGTCGGGGGCGGGCCCACAGGGCGTGTCGGGCGCCGCCTCGCGGAGGTCCCGCTTCTTGATGCGTACGGTGGAGTCGCCAAAATGAAACTGTCAGGCAGGCTTTGGAAGAGGGCGTCAATGTCCTGGGCGTCAACAAAGGCAACCAGCGGGGAGCTAACGGGAGGAGGCACGCGGCCCGCCTTCGCCGCCGCCTGGCTCTCCCAGGCTCTCTGACACCACCCGCACTCGCCCCCCTGAGCCGTCTGGGCCTGGAGCCTCCCATCCTGCACACCGCAGGATCTCCGCCACCACGCCCTCCTTGCACAGGTGCCAAGGGAGATTGAGGAACAGCAGCTTCCCGTTATGGGGCGCCTGGATTACCCGTTGGGACTGGATGGGATGCGGAGAACGTCAGGGCCCACAGGCAGGGCCAGGTGAGGTTGACGCAGCAGTGAGGCCGTCTCAGCCTGGGAACGGAGGGAGGCGTCGGGGTGAAGCTGGATGGAGAAGCTACCAAGGTCACCCCCGTAGGCAGCCCCCACAAACGGGCAGGGCTGACCCCCGCTGCTATATTTCTCGCAGAGAGAGTTGACCGCCATGGCCCCCAACTCCCGCAGTCCTGGCTGTGACCAACGACCCAAAGCCTTGATCTCCCCCTCAAGGCGCCCGAGTCGCAGGACCGGGACCTCCACGGTATCCGGCCCCAAGGGCCCGGACGTTAGGGTGCTGCCAGGCAGCTTGCGGCCGGGGTGCAGACCCCACGCAGCCAGAGCAGCTGCGGGGGCTGTTCCCAGCGCTGGGTGCAGGGACCACGGTAGGTGGTCTTCCGCCGCTCGGCGGCCGGCTGGCCGGCCGCGGGCGAGAAACGGCGGCCGCTCACATGGAGCGGCGCCGGACGGGAAAGCCCCTGCATAGGTGCTCGGGGGCGGGTGGCGGGATGGATGGGCTCGAGGCCCGTAAGATGGCCGGCTGGTGACCAGCCAACCCAGCGCGGAGTGGTAAACTTCAAGCTAGAAGTGCACCGCGACCAAGACTGCAGCGAGCGGGTTGCCGAAATGCGACAGAAGGCGACATGTCCGCCGCAAGGCCCCTCTAGCGCTAGCGCTTCTGGCCGCCTCAAACGGTACTGGCGAGCCCCGAGACGCTGGATGACGGCTCCACGGGCCGAAAGAGGAGAGTCCACGACCTACTCCTCTTCCAAAAGTGGGTCGCGCACCACCGCGGCACCAATGCCGAGCAGCGCGATATGCTGCTCCAACAACAAGCAATCGATAGCGCAGAAGGGAAGCGGGCGACGCGGGAAGTCCGGAAAGTTGGTCGAAAGATGTTGCTGCCGCGAGAGCGCAACCGCGGCTCCGCGTGCCTGTTATACGAACTGTTGTCCTACTCTAACAGCACCGCGAGAAGATTGAGGCGAAAAGTCGGAGAAAGTTCAGGGGCAGTAGCAAGGATGCTCGCAGGTCGGCACCAAGCTCGGAGGTGCTGGTGAGAACGCTGTGAAGTAAGTAAGTAAGTAAGTAGT
>JAEHOE010000380.1:0-26860 GCA_016858145.1 Edaphochlamys debaryana | reverse complement strand
CCAAACCTCAGCCCTCACATTCATTCATTAAGTCATTCATTCATTCACTCCAAGGCTATCTACCACGGGGATAACAAAGCGCCCTGAAAGACAGATACATGAACTGAGATCTCTCTTCCCCTTTCTGCTCCTTTCTCTTCTCCCAGAGGACCACGGGGATAAGGACACCCAAATCAAACGCGCTCACGCACTCTCCTTCATGCACTCTAGCTCTGGTATCCTTAGCCCCCTTGCCAGAGTCGAACTGGCCACTGCCACAAGCAACTTGGGCAGCTACACCAATAGGGAGAGACTGAGAAAGCCTTCAATTGCACAGCCAAGCACACAGCCCCAGCAACTTAGCTCCTCCACGACAGCAGCTCCTCCACGACAGCAGCTCCTCCACGACAGCAGCTCCTCCACGACAGCAGCTCCTCCACACAAGCAGGAGCGGCTTAACGCCAAGTGCCCAGCGCTGCCGATGCTGCTCAGCACCACAGCCTCGAAAGCTGAAGCAGTTGAGCGCCAGCGACTCCACAGCCGGAAAAGCACCTCCGTTCAAGGCACGCTAGCCCCTCAAAAGCCAGCGCACAAGCAGTTCCACAGCTGCTCCTCGGCCACAGCAGCTCCACAGCCGCAGAAGCAGCTCAGAGCCAGCGCCAAAGCAGCGCCACAGCAGCTCCTCAGCCCCAGGAGCAGCTCAAAGCCAACGCCAGAGCAGTTCCACAGCTGCTCCTCGGCCACAGCAGCTCCACAGCCGCAGAAGCAGCTCAGAGCCAGCGCCAAAGCAGCTCCACAGCCCCAGGAGCACCTCAGAGCCAGCGCCAAAGCAGCGCCAAAGCAGCTCCACAGCCCCAGGAGCAGCTCAAAGCCAGCGCCAAAGCAGCTCCACAGCCCCAGGAGCAGCTCAGAGCCAGCGCCACAGCCCCAGGAGCAGCTCAGAGCCAGCGCCACAGCAGCGCCACAGCAGCTCCACAGCCCCAGGAGCACCTCAGAGCCAGCGCCAAAGCAGCTCCACAGCCCCAGGAGCAGCTCAGAGCCAGCGCCAAAGCAGCTCCACAGCCCCAGGAGCAGCTCAGAGCCAGCGCCAAAGCAGCGCCAAAGCAGCTCCACAGCCCCAGGAGCAGCTCAAAGCCAGCGCCAAAGCAGCTCCACAGCCCCAGGAGCAGCTCAAAGCCAGCGCCAAAGCAGCTCCACAGCCCCAGGAGCAGCTCAGAGCCAGCGCCACAGCAGCGCCACAGCAGCGCCACAGCCCCAGGAGCACCTCAGAGCCAGCGCCACAGCAGCGCCACAGCAGCTCCACAGCCCCAGGAGCAGCTCAGAGCCAGCGCCAAAGCAGCTCCACAGCCCCAGGAGCACCTCAGGGCCAGCGCCAAAGCAGCTCCACAGCCCCAGGAGCAGCTCAGAGCCAGCGCCAAAGCAGCTCCACAGCCCCAGGAGCAGCTCAGAGCCAGCGCCAAAGCAGCTCCACAGCAGCTCCACAGCCCCAGGAGCACCTCAGAGCCAGCGCCAAAGCAGCGCCAAAGCAGCTCCACAGCCCCAGGAGCACCTCAGAGCCAGCGCCAAAGCAGCTCCACAGCCCCAGGAGCAGCTCAGGGCCAGCGCCAAAGCAGCTCCACAGCCCCAGGAGCAGCTCAGAGCCAGCGCCAAAGCAGCTCCACAGCAGCTCCACAGCCCCAGGAGCAGCTCAGAGCTAGCGCCACAGCAGCTCCACAGCAGCTCCACAGCAGCTCCACAGCAGCTCCACAGCCCCAGGAGCAGCTCAGAGCCAGTGCCAAAGCAGCTCCACAGCCGCAGGCAGGAGCAGCTCAGAGCCAGCGCCACAGCAGCTCCCTGGTCCCCACAAAGTCACAGCAGCTCCCCGGCCATAGGAGCAGCTCAGAGCCAGCGCCACAACAACTCCACAGGGGCAGGAGCAGCTGGGAGTGAGCTCCGCAGCTGCTGCCCAGCGCCAGGGCCCAGCACATTCACTGCAGGAACTGAAGTGCACAGCTTGTCCTCCTCCGCATTTACTAAAGCTAAGAGCTAATCCTAAAAGCTATTCCTCTGCCGCTGAAGTCTCAAGGAACGCCGTTGAGTGGCAAGTAGACACCATCTGTCTGCAGAGGCCCTATGCAAGGCTGCTACTAAACCGAGAGACTGGTCATACTTCAGCTGCTTGCACCACAACGGCACCAGCCCCACACCGAGCCCTGTCATCCAGAGGATAAAGTGCACAGTGCGCAGATGTACGACAACGCCTGGAGAACGGACGGACGGGAGCCAAGAAGGAAGGGCCGGAAACTAACCTAAGAAGGCTTACGGCTTACGACGACGCCAGAAGCAAGCGGGAGTTGACTACCACAACAGAGACCATGGAGCAAATCCAGGACCCGCCATGCTCTCCCAACACCACAACACCACCACCCCACAACACCCACCTCTGCAGCCGTGAGCGCAGCCCTCCCCGCAGGCAGAGCTCTGGAGTAACCATTGCTAACACACCGCGAAGCCTGAAGGGGGATCGGGGAACAGGGAAACGAAAAGTGAGGGCGGAAGGGCGGAGTCACAAGGGCTGGGCCGGTCACGCTCACGGGCAGTGCGGGGGCCTCTACACGCGCTGAGAAGCGAGGCAGACGACCCACAAGCAAGCGGGACCAGCTGGGAGAGACGCCAAGTCATCAAGACACACACAGGAAAGCAACAGCCGCCGCCGCCCGTCAACCCAGCTCGCCACGACCCAACACCCCGACGCTCCCCCACCACACCCCTACACCCCCGCCATCCCGCCATCCCCACCTCCGCGGACGCAAGCCCCGCCCGCCGCGGTGCCAGAGCACCGGAGCAACAGACCGCGGCGCCGGGGCATGGCCACACACATGGGAAACAGACGGAGAAGCCTGAACGGAGAAAGGAGAGGGAGGGCTTAAGCAAGGAGGCACAGGGACACAGCCGGACACGCATACGGGCGGGGCGGGGGGCTCTGCACGCGCTGAGAAGCGAGGCACACGACCCACAAGCAAGCGGGACCAGCTGGGAGAGACGCCACGCCCTAGGAACAAACAGGAAAGCAACAGCAGGCGCCGCCCATCAACCCAGCTCGCCACAACCCAACAGCCAACACCCCGACGCTCCCCCACCACACCCCCACACCCCCGCCACCCCGCCATCCCTACCTCCGCGGACTCGAGCCCAGCCCGCCGCAGTGCCAGAGCTCCGGAGCAACAGACCGCGGCGCCGGGGCATGTCCACACACATGGGAACCAGACGGAGAAGCCTCTCGACACATGGGAAACAGACGGAGAAGCCTCTCGACACGCCCACCGGCGGGGCGGGGGCCTCTGCACGCGCTGAGAAGCGAGGCAGACGACCCACAAGCAAGCGGGACCAGCTGGGAGAGACGCCAAGCCCTGGAGACACACACAGGAAAGCAACAGCCGCCGCCGCCCACCGACCCAGCTCGCCACGGCCCAACACCCAGACGCTCCCCCACCACACCCCCACACCCCCGCCATCCCGCCATCCCCACCTCCGCGGACGCGAGCCCAGCCCGCCGCGCAGCCAAAGCTCCGGAGCAACAGACCGCGGCGCCGGGGCACGGCGACAGACATGGGAAACAGGCGGCGAAGCCTGAACGGGGAAAGGAGAGGGAGGGCGTAAGCGAGGAGTCTCAAGGGCTCGGCCCGACACGCCCACCGGCGGGGCGGGGGCCTCTGCACGCGCTGAGAAGCGAGGCAGACGACCCACAAGCAAGCGGGACCAGCTGTGAGAGAAGCCAGGCCCTGGAGACACACACAGGAAAGCAACAGCCGCCGCCGACAACCGACCCAGCTCGCCACGGCCCAACACCCAGACGCTCCCCCACCACACCCCCACACCCCCGCCATCCCGCCATCCCCACCTCCGCGACCGCGAGCCCAGCCCGCCGCGCAGCAAGAGCTCCGGAGCAAAAGACCGCGGTGCCGGGGCATGGCCACAGACATGGGAAACAGGCGGCGAAGCCTGAACGGAGAAAGGAGAGGGAGGGCTTAAGCGAGGAGTCACAGGGGCACAGCCGGACACGCATACGGGCGGGGCGGGGGGCTCTGCACGCGCTGAGAAGCGAGGCAGACGACCCACAAGCAAGCGGGACCAGCTGGGAGAGACACCACGCCCTAGGAACAAACAGGAAAGCAACAGCAGGCGCCGCCCATCAACCCAGCTCGCCACAACCCAACAGCCAACACCCCGACGCTCCCCCACCACACCCCCACACCCCCGCCACCCCGCCATCCCTACCTCCGCGGACTCGAGCCCAGCCCGCCGCAGTGCCAGAGCTCCGGAGCAACAGACCGCGGCGCAGGGGCACGGCCACACACATGGGAAACAGACGGAGAAGCCTGAACGGGAAGGGAGAGGGAGGGCGTAAGCGCGGAGGCACAAGTGCACGGCCGGACACGCACACGGGAGGGGTCGGGGGCCTCTGCACACGCTAAGTAGCGAGGCAAACGACCCACAAGCAAGCGGGAGCAGCTGGGAGAGACGCCACGCCCTACAGACACACTGAGAAAGGCAACAGCCGGCGCCGACAACCGACCCAGCTCGCCACGGCCCAACACCCAGACGCTCCCTCACCACACCCCCGCCATCCCGCCATCCCCACCTCCGCGGACGCGAGCCCAGCCCGCCGCGCAGCCAGAGCTCCAGAGCAACAGACCGCGGCGCCGGGGCATGGCCACACACATGGGAAACAGGCGGCGAAGCCTGAACGGGGAAAGGAGAGGGAGGGCGTAAGCGAGGAGTCTCAAGGGCTCGGCCCGACACGCCCACCGGCGGGGCGGGGGCCTCTGCACGCGCTGAGAAGCGAGGCAGACGACCCACAAGCAAGCGGGGGCAGCTGTGAGAGAAGCCAGGCCCAGGAGACACACACAGGAAAGCAACAGCCGCCGCCGCCCACCGACCCAGCTCGCCACGGCCCAACACCCAGACGCTCCCCCACCACACCCCCACACCCCCGCCATCCCGCCATCCCCACCTCCGCGACCGCGAGCCCCGCCCGCCGCGGCGCCAGAGCTCTGGAGCAACAGACCGCGGCGCCGGGGCATGGCCACACACATGGGAAACAGACGGAGAAGCCTGAACGGGGAAAGGAGAGGGAGGGCGTAAGCGAGGAGTCTCAAGGGCTCGGCCCGACACGCCCACCGGCGGGGCGGGGGCCTCTGCACGCGCTGAGAAGCGAGGCAGACGACCCACAAGCAAGCGGGGGCAGCTGTGAGAGAAGCCAGGCCCAGGAGACACACACAGGAAAGCAACAGCCGCCGCCGCCCACCGACCCAGCTCGCCACGGCCCAACACCCAGACGCTCCCCCACCACTCCCCCACACCCCCGCCATCCCGCCATCCCCACCTCCGCGACCGCGAGCCCCGCCCGCCGCGGTGCCAGAGCTCCGGAACAACAGACCGCGGCGCCGGGGCATGGCCACACACATGGGAAACAGACGGAGAAGCCTGAACGGAGAAAGGAGAGGGAGGGCTTAAGCGAGGAGTCACAGGGGCACAGCCGGACACGCATACGGGCGGGGCGGGGGGCTCTGCACGCGCTGAGAAGCGAGGCAGACGACCCACAAGCAAGCGGGACCAGCTGGGAGAGACGCCACGCCCTGGAGACACACACAGGAAAGCAACAGCCGCCGCCGCCCACCGACCCAGCTCGCCACGACCCAACACCCAGACGCTCCCCCACCACACCCCCACACCCCCGCCATCCCGCCATCCCTACCTCCGCGACCGCGAGCCCCGCCCGCCGCAGTGCCAGAGCTCCGGAGCAACAGACCGCGGCGCCGGGGCATGGCCACACACATGGGAACCAGACGGAGAAGCCTGAACGGGAAGGGAGAGGGAGGGCGTAAGCGCGGAGGCACAAGTGCACGGCCGGACACGCACACGGGAGGGGTCGGGGGCCTCTGCACACGCTAAGTAGCGAGGCAGACGACCCACAAGCAAGCGGGAGCAGCTGGGAGAGACGCCACGCCCTACAGACACACACAGTAAAGCAACAGCCGCCGCCGCCCACCGACCCAGCTTAAGCTCGCCACGGCCCAACACCCCGATGCTCCCCCACCACACCCCCGCCATCCCGCCATCCCCACCTCCGCGGACGCGAGCCCAGCCCGCCGCGCAGCCAAAGCTCCGGAGCAACAGACCGCGGCGCCGGGGCATGGCCACACACATGGGAAACAGACGGAGAAGCCTGAACGGAGAAAGGAAAGGGGGGGCGTAAGCGAGGAGGCACAGGGGCACAGCCGGACACGCATACGGGCGGGGCGGGGGGCTCTGCACGCGCTGAGAAGCGAGGCAGACGACCCACAAGCAAGCGGGGGCAGCTGTGAGAGAAGCCAGGCCCAGGAGACACACACAGGAAAGCAACAGCCGCCGCCGACAACCGACCCAGCTCGCCACAACCCAACACCCAGACGCTCCCCCACCACACCCCCGCCATCCCGCCATCCCCACCTCCGCGACCGCGAGCCCAGCCCGCCGCGCAGCAAGAGCTCCGGAGCAACAGACCGCGGCGCCGGGGCATGGCCACACACATGGGAAACAGACGGAGAAGCCTGAACGGAGAAAGGAGAGGGAGGGCTTAAGCGAGGAGTCACAGGGGCACAGCCGGACACGCATACGGGCGGGGCGGGGGGCTCTGCACGCGCTGAGAAGCGAGGCAGACGACCCACAAGCAAGCGGGACCAGCTGTGAGAGACGCCACGCCCTGGAGACACACACAGGAAAGCAACAGCCGCCGCCGCCCACCGACCCAGCTCGCCACGACCCAACAGCCAACACCCCGACGCTCCCCAACCACACCCCCACACCCCCGCCACCCCGCCATCCCTACCTCCGCGACCGCGAGCCCCGCCCGCCGCGATGCCAGAGCTCCGGAGCAACAGACCGCGGCGCCGGGGCATGGTCACACACATGGGAAACAGACGGAGAAGCCTGAACGGAGAAAGGAGAGGGAAGGCTTAAGCGAGGAGGCACAAGTGCACGGCCGGACACGCATACGGGCGGGGCGGGGGGCTCTGCACGCGCTGAGAAGCGAGGCAGACGACCCACAAGCAAGCGGGACCAGCTGGGAGAGACGCCACGCCCTGGAGACACACACAGGAAAGCAACAGCCGCCGCCGCCCACCGACCCAGCTCGCCACGACCCAACACCCAGACGCTCCCCCACCACACCCCCACACCCCCGCCATCCCGCCATCCCCACCTCCGCGACCGCGAGCCCCGCCCGCCGCGGTGCCAGAGCTCCGGAGCAACAGACCGCGGCGCCGGGGCACGGCCACACACATGGGAAACAGACGGAGAAGCCTGAACGGAGAAAGGAGAGGGAGGGCTTAAGCGAGGAGGCACAAGGGCTGGGCCGGACACGCATACGGGCGGGGCGGGGGGCTCTGCACGCGCTGAGAAGCGAGGCAGACGACCCACAAGCAAGCGGGACCAGCTGGGAGAGACGCCACGCCCTGGAGACACACACAGGAAAGCAACAGCCGCCGCCGCCCACCGACCCAGCTCGCCACGACCCAACACCCCGACGCTCCCCCACCACACCCCCACACCCCCGCCATCCCGCCATCCCCACCTCCGCGACCGCGAGCCCCGCCCGCCGCGGTGCCAGAGCTCCGGAGCAACAGACCGCGGCGCCGGGGCATGGCCACACACATGGGAAACAGACGGAGAAGCCTGAACGGAGAAAGGAGAGGGAGGGCTTAAGCGAGGAGTCACAGGGGCACAGCCGGACACGCATACGGGCGGGGCGGGGGGCTCTGCACGCGCTGAGAAGCGAGGCAGACGACCCACAAGCAAGCGGGACCAGCTGGGAGAGACGCCACGCCCTGGAGACACACACAGGAAAGCAACAGCCGCCGCCGCCCACCGACCCAGCTCGCCACGACCCGACACCCCGACGCTCCCCCACCACACCCCCACACCCCCGCCATCCCGCCATCCCTACCTCCGCGACCGCGAGCCCCGCCCGCCGCAGTGCCAGAGCTCCGGAGCAACAGACCGCGGCGCCGGGGCATGGCCACACACATGGGAACCAGACGGAGAAGCCTGAACGGGAAGGGAGAGGGAGGGCGTAAGCGCGGAGGCACAAGTGCACGGCCGGACACGCACACGGGAGGGGTCGGGGGCCTCTGCACACGCTAAGTAGCGAGGCAAACGACCCACAAGCAAGCGGGAGCAGCTGGGAGAGACGCCACGCCCTACAGACACACACAGTAAAGCAACAGCCGCCGCCGCCCACCGACCCAGCTTAAGCTCGCCACGGCCCAACACCCCGATGCTCCCCCACCACACCCCCGCCATCCCGCCATCCCCACCTCCGCGGACGCGAGCCCAGCCCGCCGCGCAGCCAAAGCTCCGGAGCAACAGACCGCGGCGCCGGGGCATGGCCACACACATGGGAAACAGACGGAGAAGCCTGAACGGAGAAAGGAAAGGGGGGGCGTAAGCGAGGAGGCACAGGGGCACAGCCGGACACGCATACGGGCGGGGCGGGGGGCTCTGCACGCGCTGAGAAGCGAGGCAGACGACCCACAAGCAAGCGGGGGCAGCTGTGAGAGAAGCCAGGCCCAGGAGACACACACAGGAAAGCAACAGCCGCCGCCGACAACCGACCCAGCTCGCCACAACCCAACACCCAGACGCTCCCCCACCACACCCCCGCCATCCCGCCATCCCCACCTCCGCGACCGCGAGCCCAGCCCGCCGCGCAGCAAGAGCTCCGGAGCAACAGACCGCGGCGCCGGGGCATGGCCACACACATGGGAAACAGACGGAGAAGCCTGAACGGAGAAAGGAGAGGGAGGGCTTAAGCGAGGAGTCACAGGGGCACAGCCGGACACGCATACGGGCGGGGCGGGGGGCTCTGCACGCGCTGAGAAGCGAGGCAGACGACCCACAAGCAAGCGGGACCAGCTGTGAGAGACGCCACGCCCTGGAGACACACACAGGAAAGCAACAGCCGCCGCCGCCCACCGACCCAGCTCGCCACGACCCAACAGCCAACACCCAGACGCTCCCCAACCACACCCCCACACCCCCGCCACCCCGCCATCCCTACCTCCGCGACCGCGAGCCCCGCCCGCCGCGATGCCAGAGCTCCGGAGCAACAGACCGCGGCGCCGGGGCATGGTCACACACATGGGAAACAGACGGAGAAGCCTGAACGGAGAAAGGAGAGGGAAGGCTTAAGCGAGGAGGCACAAGGGCTGGGCCGGACACGCATACGGGCGGGGCGGGGGGCTCTGCACGCGCTGAGAAGCGAGGCAGACGACCCACAAGCAAGCGGGACCAGCTGGGAGAGACGCCACGCCCTGGAGACACACACAGGAAAGCAACAGCCGCCGCCGCCCACCGACCCAGCTCGCCACGACCCAACACCCCGACGCTCCCCCACCACACCCCCACACCCCCGCCATCCCGCCATCCCCACCTCCGCGACCGCGAGCCCCGCCCGCCGCGGTGCCAGAGCTCCGGAGCAACAGACCGCGGCGCCGGGGCACGGCCACACACATGGGAAACAGACGGAGAAGCCTGAACGGAGAAAGGAGAGGGAGGGCTTAAGCGAGGAGGCACAAGGGCTGGGCCGGACACGCATACGGGCGGGGCGGGGGGCTCTGCACGCGCTGAGAAGCGAGGCAGACGACCCACAAGCAAGCGGGACCAGCTGGGAGAGACGCCACGCCCTGGAGACACACACAGGAAAGCAACAGCCGCCGCCGCCCACCGACCCAGCTCGCCACGACCCAACACCCCGACGCTCCCCCACCACACCCCCACACCCCCGCCATCCCGCCATCCCCACCTCCGCGACCGCGAGCCCCGCCCGCCGCGGTGCCAGAGCTCCGGAGCAACAGACCGCGGCGCCGGGGCATGGCCACACACATGGGAAACAGACGGAGAAGCCTGAACGGAGAAAGGAGAGGGAGGGCTTAAGCGAGGAGGCACAAGGGCTGGGCCGGACACGCATACGGGCGGGGCGGGGGGCTCTGCACGCGCTGAGAAGCGAGGCAAACGACCCACAAGCAAGCGGGACCAGCTGGGAGAGACGCCACGCCCTGGAGACACACACAGGAAAGCAACAGCCGCCGCCGCCCACCGACCCAGCTCGCCACAACCCAACAGCCAACACCCCGACGCTCCCCAACCACACCCCCACACCCCCGCCACCCCGCCATCCCTACCTCCGCGACCGCGAGCCCCGCCCGCCGCGGTGCCAGAGCTCCGGAGCAACAGACCGCGGCGCCGGGGCACGGCCACACACATGGGAAACAGACGGAGAAGCCTGAACGGAGAAAGGAGAGGGAAGGCTTAAGCGAGGAGGCACAAGGGCTGGGCCGGACACGCATACGGGCGGGGCGGGGGGCTCTGCTAGCGCTGAGAAGCGAGGCAGACGACCCACAAGCAAGCGGGACCAGCTGGGAGAGACGCCACGCCCTGGAGACACACACAGGAAAGCAACAGCCGCCGCCGCCCACCGACCCAGCTCGCCACGGCCCAACACCCCGATGCTCCCCCACCACACCCCCGCCATCCCGCCATCCCCACCTCCGCGGACGCGAGCCCAGCCCGCCGCGCAGCCAAAGCTCCGGAGCAACAGACCGCGGCGCCGGGGCATGGCCACACACATGGGAAACAGACGGAGAAGCCTGAACGGAGAAAGGAGAGAAAGGGCTTAAGCGAGGAGGCACAGGGGCACAGCCGGACACGCATACGGGCGGGGCGGGGGGCTCTGCACGCGCTGAGAAGCGAGGCAGACGACCCACAAGCAAGCGGGACCAGCTGGGAGAGACGCCACGCCCTAGGAACAAACAGGAAAGCAACAGCAGGCGCCGCCCATCAACCCAGCTCGCCACAACCCAACACCCAGACGCTCCCCCACCACACCCCCGCCATCCCGCCATCCCCACCTCCGCGGACGCGAGCCCCGCCCGCCGCGCAGCCAAAGCTCCGGAGCAACAGACCGCGGCGCCGGGGCATGGCCACACACATGGGAAACAGACGGAGAAGCCTGAACGGAGAAAGGAGAGGGAGGGCTTAAGCGAGGAGGCACAGGGGCACAGCCGGACACGCATACGGGCGGGGCGGGGGGCTCTGCACGCGCTGAGAAGCGAGGCAGACGACCCACAAGCAAGCGGGACCAGCTGGGAGAGACGCCACGCCCTACAGACACACACAGGAAAGCAACAGCCGCCGCCGCCCACCGACCCAGCTCGCCACAACCCAACACCCCGACGCTCCCCCACCACACCCCCACACCCCCACCATCCCGCCATCCCCACCTCTGCGGCCGCAAGCCCACCCCGCCGCGCAGCCAGAGCTCCGGAGCAACAGACCGCAGCGCAGGGGCATGGCCACACACATGGGAAACAGACGGAGAAGCCTGATGCGGGGAAAGGAGAGGCAGGGCGTAAGCGTGGAGTCAAATGGGCACAGCCGGACACGCATACGGGCGGGGCGGGGGCCTCTGCACGCGCTGAGAAGCGAGGCAGACGACCCACAAGCAAGCGGGAGCAGCTGGAAGAGACGCCACGCCCTACAGACACACACAGGAAAGCAACAGCCGCCGCCGCCCACCGACCCAGCTCACCACGACCCAACACCCCGACGCTCCCCCACCACATCCCCACACCCCCGCCATCCCGCCATCCCCACCTCTGCGGCCGCAAGCCCACCCCGCCGCGCAGCCAGAGCTCCAGACCAACCGACCGCGGCGCCGGGGCATGGCCACAGACATGGGAAACAGACGGAGAAGCCTGAACGGGGAAAGGAGAGGCAGGGCGTAAGCGAGGAGGCACAAGGGCACGGCCGGACACGTGGGCGCCCACGGGCGGGGCGGGGGCCTCTGCACGCGCCAAGAAGCCAGGCAGACGACCCACAAGCAAGCGGGAGCAGCTGTGAGATAAGCCACGCCCGAGAGACACACACAGGAAAGCAACAGCCGCCGCCGCCCATCAAACCAGCTCGCCAAGACCCAACACGCCGACGCTCCCCCACAACACCCCCACACCCCCGCCATCCCGCCATCCCCACCTCCGCGGCCCCTAGCCCAGCCCGACGCGCAGCTGACGCGGCCGAGCAAGCCACTGCAGCTCCGCTCCGTACGCCACCATAAGATGCGCCACGTCGTCGGGCGACGTCGCCCGATTCGCTCGGCGAGCGCTTGGCGAGACGCCACGGTTCACTCCTTAACCCACTTCTTGCCTTGTGCAAGAGCGCCCGATGCAGCAGAGTTGAGTTCCGCGATGTCTGTGCCGGTAGTGTTAGCGCGCCTCGGTGCCGCTTGACAGGTCGGCCAGTCCTTCTGGGATTCTGGATGTGCAACATATCTCGGCATTACACTGCGTTCTCAATCGTGCCTCAGCGAAGGCTCCGTTCCGCGGTGGCAAAAAGGCGCGAGAATGGCCGACCATGCCACGTTAGAGCCTACGGGTCGTGTGCTAATTCGTTGACCCTCTCTTGGCTTTTAAGCTTCAATAGACACCGATCTGTGGGGCTCCGACTGCAAAAAGGCTGCCTTGTGTTCAGATGCGGACCAGCCGCTAGCTGCAGCCTAACTTGTTCTGGTTTCTGCGTTGATGAACTGTGGGCACGTTACTCAAAGACTGTGCTCCATGTCAAAGTTGTCACGGGAAGTGCCGAGGTCGGGACCCATTGCATGTGCCCCATGCCCTCCACGGCCCCTGCCTTCGTCAGATACCGCACACACCCTGCTCCCGCCGCCGCATGACACCGCTGCGCCGCCGCATGACCGTTCCTACGCTTAACTTGTGGGTGTGTACTGTGGCATCACTTCGCTTGCTTGACGGGGGGGTGGGGAGAGACGGCTGGCGGCGTGCCCACCCAGCTCCTCATTACCACAAGCTCGCTACATCGATACACACTGTCCAGGCACGACCCCCATGTCAAGAGGAAGCGGGCGTGGGCTCATTTTGCGGCGGAGAGAGAGACGGACAACTACAGTTTTGACACTGGCCCTCCAAGACACACACTTGCACTTGCATGGGTTCTCCTCAGTAGCGTCAGGGGGGGGTAGGAAGTGTACATTTATACACCACGCTTCCATTGTGCAGATCTTGGCGGGAGGACGCCAAATCCGCTATTACAACCAAGACGGACATTATCGCAAAGTTATGAGCCAGCAAAAGAGCAAATGCAACAAGTGCACTGGTTGGCGACTATCCGCAACCCTGCTCTTGCGAGCCCAGAGCGGCGTCACCTTACCAGGCGGCAAGTCGAAGCCTTCCAGATCCGCCCGCAGCCGTCCGAAGCCTCCCACCCACGAGTTACCTGGGGCAGGTTACCTGAGCGTGCGGGTCTGGCGTGCAGCGTCTCCGGCGGCTCGCTACAGTCCCGGACCCGCCCAGCATCATCATACAGACCCGAACTCCTCAGGGAGTGAAGGGAGAAGCGCCGTGGCAGACGCGAAGGAGCCATCGAAGCCATCGAACATGCGCCAAGCCAGGGCGACGGCAGAAGAAGCAACAGCAAGCCCAGGAGCCGCCAGAGACTGCGCGTTGAGGGCCGTACGGCAGAGACAACCCATCGCTGCGAGGGGTGGAGAGAGGGGGTGCGGGCGGGCAGGGAGGCCCTTGGGGTGGCTGGGGGGGAGGGGTAGGAGGGGGGGGGAGGGGATCCCCAAACTTTTGTACAGCTCCCATCCGAACTTTTGTCACAGCGGTCTGACGCAGCCCAAGGGCCCTTTCCTTGCGTAAAAGCGTGGTATCAAGCAGAGGCTGAACCGTGTATGTGCCTGAGCACCACAGACCATAGGGATGGTGGTCGAAGGGTGGCCGCGGGTGCCACATGTTGGCATGTCCGCGCATGGGACACGTCACGACCAAAATCGCCACCGCTGCCAGGCGTCCGGGTGTTGTGTTCTGGCCGTAGCTCGTCATATAGGAGGCCTAGGGCATGAATAACGCGGATGCAAGGTACCGGAGAGTGATCCATGGACGCGGGGATGGTCAATGGACAGGACCCAAGCCACATCGACGCTTCCGGTTCACGCGCAAGGGAGTAGCGCACACGAAGCGCAGCCTACCGTATTGCACATAGTCGAGGGAAATGGGCTACATTATGGCCATGTACGGCAGTGTGTGCAGTGTACGGCAAGGAGGGGGGGGGTCGGGGGGGTCGGAACTTTTGTGGGGTGGAACTAATGTTTTTACCCCCCCCCCTGCTAGCGTTGAGCCCCACCACATCAGTGGGGCTGGGGGGGTGGTGCAATCCTTGCCTGTTAGCCGCTGGCCATGCCCACCCATGCATGGCCTGCTGGAACGATGTCAAGCTATACGGCCTATACCTGTGCATACCTGCTCCATTCGGTGCTCGCTGTGCAATTCCCTGTCGAGCCTGCAGGTGGCAAGACGCAAGAGCTGGACAATTCGAGGTGATAGATTCGACCTTGTCCCCACTCAGTGTCATGACTGCCATCTGCTTGATGCCTGCTTGTGCAATTTGCTCGCCACCTACTGCGGCTGAGTCAGACGCCTTGCATAATAACAGATTCCCAAAGGAATAGCCCTGCACCACCATCACCATGTTACTCACTGCCACCAGTAGGGTACCCTCGCCATTCAACCTAGCTATACCCAGGGGCACGGCCTTCTCAGCACACTGCTCGCGCCGCCCCCACCCTGAACCCTTGCTTGCTCCTGCCCGGCGGCAGCAGCCATCTGCTTGAAACGTACCCCAGTGATCTATGATCAGGTCAAAGGGTCAAAGGGTATGTTAAGTCAATCCACTCCGAAGAGCTTCAAGTGCTGGTGGCTAACCCAGGGAGTGTGGGAGACAGCCTACAGCATTAATGCCGACCGACCTTTCATGTGCAGGGCAGGTGCGGAGGCATCCCGCAAGGGGGCCATGGCACGGGCCGTTGGGACCTCTGGACCTCTGGAAATTACGAAAGACCTCGCACTCTTTGTGTATCATACGACAGGACTGACAGCACTGACAGCACTGAGCACGACGGAATGCCAGGTAGCGCCGGGTTGTGCAGCTCAGAGCACTCAGTCCTCAGGCCCTGCTCTCCCCGATCCCCGGCTCCATCACTTTCAGTCCTGAGGGTGCAGGAGACAGCCACAGCATTGCCCACGGTTCCCGACAGAGGGGATCCGGGATCGGGGGCATGCTGGGGGGTCTCAAGGGGGTAAAACACACACGCAGTGAGCACGGTGAGCACAAGGCCTCGAGAGTACCAAGCCCTCGGGCGTTCTAAGCCTTAACCGGCCTGCCAGCCACGTCCGAATCGGTCTACGCCAGCTGTGTGCGGGCGAGGGGGGAACGGGTCGGGCGACAGGAGGTTGCGGCGTCGGTAGGATGTCGGGGATGTTCGTTGCGCCATGTCTCCAGGCCAGTAGTGAGGCAGTTCTCGTCCATCTTCTGGTCTAGCAAGTCGAGATGTGGAAGAGCGTCGTATGAGTGGCGCTCGGCTTGCACACACGCAAAAACGCATGCGAGAGGAGCGAGGCTGGGGCAAAGGCGGGCATCGCTCATTTCTGATGGATTTGCAAGAGCTCTGTTTACTGGAGTGTTCGCCCGGCGCGCTCGCGAGTTGCTCCGCTTCGCTGCGCTGCGGGTCCGGTGCGGTCCGGCCAGCCGCGGTCCGCGCACGTGTTCGCCGCGCGCGCTCGGTAGCGTTGTGATCATTAGCGTTGCGACCCATAGCGTTGCGATGGCCCAATCGTCTGAGGCCACCAAGTGCTTGCGGCGCGGTCGGCGCGACGACCCGTATTCCGGCTTGTTGGCCTTTGCTGGCCTTTGTATGATAACAAGTCTACAGTCGCCTTGTAGAAGATCAAGGCGCAACGACCCGACTTCCGACTTTAGCCCGACCCGACCCCGAGAGCATAGTACGGGGCAGAAGACGTAATAACTTGCTGCGGCGAGGCGCTTTACTCGGGTTGGCAGTCATTTCTGTGCCGTCGCAGCGGCGCCCCCGCCCCGACACGCCTTTCCTTGCCGCCTCCAAGTCGTCGCCACTCGTCGCCACGGCCACCTCCCGATGCGAGCCCGCCCCCCCGACCCCCCCACCCCCACCCCTAGCCGTACACTGCACACACTGCCGTACATGGCCATATTGTAACCCGTTTTCCTCGGCTATTGTGCCAGTGGGCTGCGCTTCGTGTGCGCTACTGACTTGCGAGTGAACCTGAAGCGTCGATGAGGCCTGGGTCCTGTCCATTGACCATCCCCGCATCCATAGACCACTATTCAATACCTCGCATCCGCGCTGATCATGCCCTGGGCCTCCTATATGAAGAGCTACGGCCAGAACACAACACCCGGACGCCTGGCAGCGGTGGCGATTTTGGTCGTGACGTGTCCCATGCGCGGACATGCCAACATGTGTCACCCACAGCCACCCTTCGACCACCATCCCTACGGGCTGTGGTGCTCAGGCACACCCAAGGTTTAGACAATGCTTGATACCACGCTCTCACGCAAGGAAAGGGCCGTGGGGCTGCGTCAGACCGCTGTGACAAACGTTTGGACGGGAGCTGGACCCTAAGACAAAAGTCCTTTGCTGGCACCTGATGCGCCCTTCAGTCGCCTCCCCCCAGAATGGGCCCCCGCAGCCGCCGCCCACTGACAGTTCTCTCCTGCCACGTGTTCATGGGCCGCCGCTAGCTGCCGCTGCCCAACGCACCTCCCCTCCCTACTCTGGACTCTCTGCTGCATGCCGCCTTCGCTGCCTCCTGATCCGCCTCCTCGTCTGAGTGCGCCCCTGCCGCTGCTGCCCAACCCCCCAGCCCGCCGCCGCCGCCTCCGGACTTTCTTCGCGGCCTCCACCGCCTCCAGATGCGGCCCGGCTTCCTCTAGGCACTCCCACACCGGAATTGCCGCCGTCCAACACGCCTCGCCTGCTGTTCCCTGGGCGCTGCCTCCACCTCCGAGCGTGCCCCCGCCACTACTGCCCAGCACGCCACCTCTTCCGCCTCTGGATGCGCTGCCGCTGCTGCCACCTCTTGACACGCCCGGGCCTCCTCCTCTGAGGCCTCCCCCGCCGCCCAACACGGCTCCCCTGCCGACCCCGCACACAATCCCCGCCCCATCCTTTGATCACGCCCCTGCCGCCGCCGCCCAACACCCATGGCTCCTTTGCCATCCCCTAACGTGCTAGCGCCGACGCCTCACGGCGGCGCACCCCAGTCCGCTGTCTATCGGGGGGTCGAGCTTGGGAACCAGTATGTACACCTTTATGTCATCTGAAGTGCAGAGCAGCATTACACGGGCAATGTCGGTTGGTGGCTGATGCAGTTACGGGCCTGCGCGCCCTGGAGTGGCCGAGAGTAACAACCTGACTGCTGGCTGCGCTCTGCAGAAGCTGTCGTGGTGTTCCTCTGTCGGTAGGAACGCCATCAATACAGGCCCACACGGCGCCAGCACCTCTCCCCTTGAAACGGACCTGCCGGGGCCAGGGCCCGGCGGGTGCGGCCAAGGAAGTGGCCGGTGGTGGGGCGTTGATTCTGCCCCGCCCCCTTAACCCCAAAGTGGGGCACGCACGGGTTTGCCCGTAGCTATTATTATTATTATTATTATTATTATTATTATTATTATTATTATTATTATTATTATTATTATTATTATTATTATTATTATTATTATTATTATTATTATTATTATTATTATTATTATTATTATTATTATTATTATTATTATTATTATTATTATTATTATTATTATTATTTCCCCTTGAAACACCAAGGGCCCATGCTCGGGCCTGGGCTAGAGCATGCAGCCAGCGCAGCATGTGGCAGGCAGGGCGTGTTCGCACCACGTGGCGTCGTACTCCCCCCCTTTTGACACGTCTCCCGCCCCCTCGTCTCCCAGGCCAGTTTAGACCTACGGCCCTCCCTCTTCGATTCGGGCGATGGGCAGCACCTCAATGTAACCCACCATTTAAAACGTAGTGTAGTGTGAGAGGATGATGTTTTTGGACGAGTACAGGAGATCGCACCCCTGGGACCCACAGTGGACACTGCACCGGTACCACCACATGCGCTGCAATGCCTCCACACCGCCCGATGCTGCAAGCAAAGAGGCTCAAAACGGATACAAATGACAGAAGCGGGAACGGCCGAGTGGAAGGGGTTTTGGTACGTAGAAGCCCTACAGGCCACAAAGCCACACAAGTTGGACATGGTGCGTAGTGATGATGCATGCAGGCGCAAATCGAAGCATAGTGGGTACATATCACGCTTTGGGCGAAGCTTCAAAGGTGCAGGAGGCAGATGATGGGGCGACCTAGCCTAAACCTGTCGGGTTTGCGTCCCAGGGCCCAGAAAGGGGGCCCCTGGGTATAAGCGCAGGGCAGCGCAGGGGGTAAGGTGGGTGGCTAATAAAGCCGTTATGCGGTAAACGGGACATGGTACACGGTGGAATGGCGGGTAGGTAGCTGACACAGCCAGTCAGAGCGCGCAGCCTGATAGGGAACGGGGGGAAAGTCTAGGGGCCGGGGCAGAAAGGCCATGTAAGGGTGTTCAGAAACACCGGTAAGTTAAGAGAGCCCAGCCCAGCCCGCCGCGCAGCCAGAGCTCCGGAGCAACCGACCGCGGCGCAGGGGCACGCCCACACACATGGGGAACACACGGAGAAGCCTGAACGGGGAAAGGAGAGGGAGGGCGTAAGCGAGGAGCCACAAGGGCACGGCCGGACACGTGGGCGCCCACGGGGGGGGCGGGGGGCTCTGCACGCGCTAAGAAGCGAGGCAGACGACCCACAAGCAAGCGGGAGCAGCTGTGAGAGACGCCACGCCCTACAGACACACACAGGAAAGCAACAGCAGGCGCCGCCCATCAAACCAGCTCGCCAAGACCCAACACCCCGACGCTCCCCCACCACACCCCCACACCCCCGCCATCCCGCCATCCCCACCTCTGCGGCCGCGAGCCCAGCCCGCCGCGCAGCCAGAGCTCCGGAGCAACCGACCGCGGCGCAGGGGCACGGCCACACACATGGGAAACAGACGGAGAAGCCTGAACGGGGAAAGGAGAGGGAGGGCGTAAGCGAGGAGTCACAAGGGCACGGCCGGACACGTGGGCGCCCACGGGGGGGGCGGGGGGCTCTGCACGCGCTAAGAAGCCAGGCAGACGACCCACAAGCAAGCGGGAGCAGCTGTGAGAGACGCCACGCCCTACAGACACACACAGGAAAGCAACAGCCGGCGCCGCCCATCAAACCAGCTCGCCAAGACCCAACACCCACACGCTCCCCCACACCCCCGCCACCCCCACCTCCGCGGCCGCCAGCCCAGCCCGCCGCGCAGCCAGAGCTCCGGAGCAACCGACCGCGGCGCAGGGGCACGCCCACACACATGGGGAACACACGGAGAAGCCTGAACGGGGAAAGGAGAGGGAGGGCGTAAGCGAGGAGCCACAAGGGCTGGGCCGGACACGCCCACGGGCGGGGCGGGGGCCTCTGCACGCGCTAAGAAGCCAGGCAGACGACCCACAAGCAAGCGGGACCAGCTGTGAGAGACGCCACGCCATCGAGAACCACACAGGAAAGCAACAGCCGGCGCCGCCCACCAACCCAGCTCGCCAAGACCCAACACCCACACGCTCCCCCACAACACCCCCACACCCCCGCCACCCCCACCTCCGCGGCCGCCAGCCCAGCCCGCCGCGCAGCCAGAGCTCCGGAGCAACCGACCGCGGCGCAGGGGCACGCCCACACACATGGGGAACACACGGAGAAGCCTGAACGGGGAAAGGAGAGGGAGGGCGTAAGCGAGGAGCCACAAGGGCTGGGCCGGACACGTGGGCGCCCACGGGCGGGGCGGGGGCCTCTGCACGCGCTAAGAAGCCAGGCAGACGACCCACAAGCAAGCGGGACCAGCTGTGAGAGACGCCACGCCATCGAGGACCACACAGGAAAGCAACAGCCGGCGCCGCCCACCAACCCAGCTCGCCAAGACCCAACACCCACACGCTCCCCCACAACACCCCCACACCCCCGCCACCCCCACCTCCGCGGCCGCCAGCCCAGCCCGCCGCGCAGCCAGAGCTCCGGAGCAACCGACCGCGGCGCAGGGGCACGCCCACACACATGGGGAACACACGGAGAAGCCTGAACGGGGAAAGGAGAGGGAGGGCGTAAGCGAGGAGCCACAAGGGCTGGGCCGGACACGTGGGCGCCCACGGGCGGGGCGGGGGCCTCTGCACGCGCTAAGAAGCCAGGCAGACGACCCACAAGCAAGCGGGACCAGCTGTGCGAGACGCCACGCCATCGAGCGAGAACCACACAGGAAAGCAACAGCCGGCGCCGCCCACCAACCCAGCTCGCCAAGACCCAACACCCACACGCTCCCCCACAACACCCCCACACCCCCGCCACCCCCACCTCCGCGGCCGCCAGCCCAGCCCGCCGCGCAGCCAGAGCTCCGGAGCAACCGACCGCGGCGCAGGGGCACGCCCACACACATGGGGAACACACGGAGAAGCCTGAACGGGGAAAGGAGAGGGAGGGCGTAAGCGAGGAGCCACAAGGGCTGGGCCGGACACGTGGGCGCCCACGGGCGGGGCGGGGGCCTCTGCACGCGCTAAGAAGCCAGGCAGACGACCCACAAGCAAGCGGGACCAGCTGTGAGAGACGCCACGCCATCGAGGACCACACAGGAAAGCAACAGCCGGCGCCGCCCACCAACCCAGCTCGCCAAGACCCAACACCCACACGCTCCCCCACAACACCCCCACACCCCCGCCACCCCCACCTCCGCGGCCGCCAGCCCAGCCCGCCGCGCAGCCAGAGCTCCGGAGCAACCGACCGCGGCGCAGGGGCACGCCCACACACATGGGGAACACACGGAGAAGCCTGAACGGGGAAAGGAGAGGGAGGGCGTAAGCGAGGAGCCACAAGGGCTGGGCCGGACACGTGGGCGCCCACGGGCGGGGCGGGCCTCTGCACGCGCTAAGAAGCCAGGCAGACGACTTACAAGCAAGCGGGACCAGCTGTGAGAGACGCCACGCCATCGAGAACCACACAGGAAAGCAACAGCCGGCGCCGCCCACCAACCCAGCTCGCCAAGACCCAACACCCACACGCTCCCCCACAACACCCCCACACCCCCGCCACCCCCACCTCCGCGGCCGCGAGCCCAGCCCGCCGCGCAGCCAGAGCTCCGGAGCAACCGACCGCGGCGCAGGGGCACGCCCACACACATTGGGGAACACACGGAAAAGCCTGAACGGGGAAAGGAGAGGGAGGGCGTAAGCGAGGAGCCACAAGGGCTGGGCCGGACACGTGGGCGCCCACGGGCGGGGCGGGGGCCACTGCCCGCGCTAAGAAGCCAGGCAGACGACCCACAAGCAAGCGGGACCAGCTGTGAGAGACGCCACGCCATCGAGAACCACACAGGAAAGCAACAGCCGGCGCCGCCCACCAACCCAGCTCGCCAAGACCCAACACCCACACGCTCCCCCACAACACCCCCACACCCCCGCCACCCCCACCTCCGCGGCCGCCAGCCCAGCCCGCCGCGCAGCCAGAGCTCCGGAGCAACCGACCGCGGCGCAGGGGCACGCCCACACACATGGGGAACACACGGAGAAGCCTGAACGGGGAAAGGAGAGGGAGGGCGTAAGCGAGGAGCCACAAGGGCTGGGCCGGACACGTGGGCGCCCACGGGCGGGGCGGGGGCCTCTGCACGCGCTAAGAAGCCAGGCAGACGACCCACAAGCAAGCGGGACCAGCTGTGAGAGACGCCACGCCATCGAGGACCACACAGGAAAGCAACAGCCGGCGCCGCCCACCAACCCAGCTCGCCAAGACCCAACACCCACACGCTCCCCCACAACACCCCCACACCCCCGCCACCCCCACCTCCGCGGCCGCCAGCCCAGCCCGCCGCGCAGCCAGAGCTCCGGAGCAACCGACCGCGGCGCAGGGGCACGCCCACACACATGGGGAACACACGGAGAAGCCTGAACGGGGAAAGGAGAGGGAGGGCGTAAGCGAGGAGCCACAAGGGCTGGGCCGGACACGTGGGCGCCCACGGGCGGGGCGGGGGCCTCTGCACGCGCTAAGAAGCCAGGCAGACGACCCACAAGCAAGCGGGACCAGCTGTGAGAGACGCCACGCCATCGAGCGAGAACCACACAGGAAAGCAACAGCCGGCGCCGCCCACCAACCCAGCTCGCCAAGACCCAACACCCACACGCTCCCCCACAACACCCCCACACCCCCGCCACCCCCACCTCCGCGGCCGCCAGCCCAGCCCGCCGCGCAGCCAGAGCTCCGGAGCAACCGACCGCGGCGCAGGGGCACGCCCACACACATGGGGAACACACGGAGAAGCCTGAACGGGGAAAGGAGAGGGAGGGCGTAAGCGAGGAGCCACAAGGGCTGGGCCGGACACGTGGGCGCCCACGGGCGGGGCGGGGGCCTCTGCACGCGCTAAGAAGCCAGGCAGACGACCCACAAGCAAGCGGGACCAGCTGTGAGAGACGCCACGCCATCGAGGACCACACAGGAAAGCAACAGCCGGCGCCGCCCACCAACCCAGCTCGCCAAGACCCAACACCCACACGCTCCCCCACAACACCCCCACACCCCCGCCACCCCCACCTCCGCGGCCGCCAGCCCAGCCCGCCGCGCAGCCAGAGCTCCGGAGCAACCGACCGCGGCGCAGGGGCACGCCCACACACATGGGGAACACACGGAGAAGCCTGAACGGGGAAAGGAGAGGGAGGGCGTAAGCGAGGAGCCACAAGGGCTGGGCCGGACACGTGGGCGCCCACGGGCGGGGCGGGGGCCACTGCCCGCGCTAAGAAGCCAGGCAGACGACCCACAAGCAAGCGGGACCAGCTGTGAGAGACGCCACGCCATCGAGCGAGAACCACACAGGAAAGCAACAGCCGGCGCCGCCCACCAACCCAGCTCGCCAAGACCCAACACCCACACGCTCCCCCACAACACCCCCACACCCCCGCCACCCCCACCTCCGCGGCCGCGAGCCCAGCCCGCCGCGCAGCCAGAGCTCCGGAGCAACCGACCGCGGCGCAGGGGCACGCCCACACACATGGGGAACACACGGAGAAGCCTGAACGGGGAAAGGAGAGGGAGGGCGTAAGCGAGGAGCCACAAGGGCTGGGCCGGACACGTGGGCGCCCACGGGCGGGGCGGGGGCCTCTGCACGCGCTAAGAAGCCAGGCAGACGACCCACAAGCAAGCGGGACCAGCTGTGAGAGACGCCACGCCATCGAGAACCACACAGGAAAGCAACAGCCGGCGCCGCCCACCAACCCAGCTCGCCAAGACCCAACACCCACACGCTCCCCCACAACACCGCCACACCCCCGCCACCCCCACCTCCGCGGCCGCCAGCCCAGCCCGCCGCGCAGCCAGAGCTCCGGAGCAACCGACCGCGGCGCAGGGGCACGCCCACACACATGGGGAACACACGGAGAAGCCTGAACGGGGAAAGGAGAGGGAGGGCGTAAGCGAGGAGCCACAAGGGCTGGGCCGGACACGTGGGCGCCCACGGGCGGGGCGGGGGCCTCTGCACGCGCTAAGAAGCCAGGCAGACGACCCACAAGCAAGCGGGACCAGCTGTGAGAGACGCCACGCCATCGAGGACCACACAGGAAAGCAACAGCCGGCGCCGCCCACCAACCCAGCTCGCCAAGACCCAACACCCACACGCTCCCCCACAACACCCCCACACCCCCGCCACCCCCACCTCCGCGGCCGCCAGCCCAGCCCGCCGCGCAGCCAGAGCTCCGGAGCAACCGACCGCGGCGCAGGGGCACGCCCACACACATGGGGAACACACGGAGAAGCCTGAACGGGGAAAGGAGAGGGAGGGCGTAAGCGAGGAGCCACAAGGGCTGGGCCGGACACGTGGGCGCCCACGGGCGGGGCGGGGGCCTCTGCACGCGCTAAGAAGCCAGGCAGACGACCCACAAGCAAGCGGGACCAGCTGTGAGAGACGCCACGCCATCGAGAACCACACAGGAAAGCAACAGCCGGCGCCGCCCACCAACCCAGCTCGCCAAGACCCAACACCCACACGCTCCCCCACAACACCCCCACACCCCCGCCACCCCCACCTCCGCGGCCGCCAGCCCAGCCCGCCGCGCAGCCAGAGCTCCGGAGCAACCGACCGCGGCGCAGGGGCACGCCCACACACATGGGGAGCACACGGAGAAGCCTGAACGGGGAAAGGAGAGGGAGGGCGTAAGCGAGGAGCCACAAGGGCTGGGCCGGACACGCCCACGGGCGGGGCGGGGGCCACTGCCCGCGCTAAGAAGCCAGGCAGACGACCCACAAGCAAGCGGGACCAGCTGTGAGAGACGCCACGCCATCGAGAACCACACAGGAAAGCAACAGCCGGCGCCGCCCACCAACCCAGCTCGCCAAGACCCAACACCCACACGCTCCCCCACAACACCCCCACACCCCCGCCACCCCCACCTCCGCGGCCGCCAGCCCAGCCCGCCGCGCAGCCAGAGCTCCGGAGCAACCGACCGCGGCGCAGGGGCACGCCCACACACATGGGGAACACACGGAGAAGCCTGAACGGGGAAAGGAGAGGGAGGGCGTAAGCGAGGAGCCACAAGGGCTGGGCCGGACACGTGGGCGCCCACGGGCGGGGCGGGGGCCACTGCCCGCGCTAAGAAGCCAGGCAGACGACCCACAAGCAAGCGGGACCAGCTGTGCGAGACGCCACGCCATCGAGCGAGAACCACACAGGAAAGCAACAGCCGGCGCCGCCCACCAACCCAGCTCGCCAAGACCCAACACCCACACGCTCCCCCACAGCACCCCCACACCCCCGCCACCCCCACCTCCGCGGCCGCCAGCCCAGCCCGCCGCGCAGCCAGAGCTCCGGAGCAACCGACCGCGGCGCAGGGGCACGCCCACACACATGGGGAACACACGGAGAAGCCTGAACGGGGAAAGGAGAGGGAGGGCGTAAGCGAGGAGCCACAAGGGCTGGGCCGGACACGTGGGCGCCCACGGGCGGGGCGGGGGCCTCTGCACGCGCTAAGAAGCCAGGCAGACGACCCACAAGCAAGCGGGACCAGCTGTGAGAGACGCCACGCCATCGAGCGAGAACCACACAGGAAAGCAACAGCCGGCGCCGCCCACCAACCCAGCTCGCCAAGACCCAACACCCACACGCCCCCCACACACCCCCACACCCCCGCACCCCCCACCTCCGCGGCCGCCAGCCCAGCCCCGCCGCGCAGCCAGAGCTCCGGAGCAACCGACCGCGGCGCAGGGGCACCGCCCACACACATGGGGAACACACGGAGAAGCTCTGAACGGGGAAAGGAGAGGGCGGGCGTACGCGAGGAGCCACAAGGGCTGGCGCCGGACACGTGGGCGCCCACGGGCGGGGGGGGGCCATCTGCACGCGCTAAGAAGCCAGGCAGACGGACCCACAAGCAAGCGGAACCAGCTGTGAGAGGACGCCACGCCATCGAGGAACCACACAGGAAAGCAACAGCCGGCGCCGCACACCAACCCAGCTCGCCAAGACCCAACACCCACACGCTCCCCCACAACACCCCCACACCCCGCCACCCCCACCTCCGCGGCCGCCAGCCCAGCCCGCCGCGCAGCCAGAGCTCCGGAGCAACCGACCGCGGCGCAGGGGCACGCCCACACACATGGGGAACACACGGAGAAGCTGAAACGGGGGAAAGGAGAGGGAGGGGCGTAAGCGAGGAGCCACAAGGGCTGGGCCGGACCACGTGGGCGCCCACGGGCGGGGCGGGGGCATCTGCACGCGCTAAGAAGCCAGGCAGACGACCACAAGCAAGCGGGACCAGCTGTGCGAGACGCCACGCCATCGAGCGAGAACCACACAGAAAGCAACAGCCGGCGCCGCCCACCAACCAGCTCGACCAAGACCCAACACCCACACGCTCCCCCACAACACCCCCACACCCCGCCACCCCCACCTCCGCGGCCGCCAGCCCAGCCCGCCGCGCAGCCAGAGCTCCGGAGCAACCGACCGCGGCGCAGGGGCACGCCCACACACATGGGGAACACACGGAGAAGCCTGAACGGGGAAAGGAGAGGGAGGGCGTAAGCGAGGAGCCACAAGGGCTGGGCCGGACACGTGGGCGCCCACGGGCGGGGGGGGCCACTGCACGCGCTAAGAAGCCAGGCAGACGACCACAAGCAAGCGGGACCAGCTGTGAGAGACGCCACGCCATCGAGAACCACACAGGAAAGCAACAGCCGGCGCCGCCCACCAACCCAGCTCGCCAAGACCAACACCCACACGCTCCCCCACAACACCCCACACCCCGCCCCCCCACCTCCGCGGCCACCCGCCAGCCCAGCCCGCGCGCGCAGCCAGAGCTCCGGAGCAACCGACCGCGGCGCAGGGGCACGCCCACACACATGGGGAACACACGGAGAAGCCTGAACGGGGAAAGGAGAGGGAGGGCGTAAGCGAGGAGCCACAAGGGCTGGGCCGGACACGTGGGCGCCCACGGGCGGGGCGGGGGCCACTGCACGCGCTAAGAAGCCAGGCAGACGACCCACAAGCAAGCGGGACCAGCTGTGAGAGACGCCACGCCATCGAGCGAGAACCACACAGGAAAGCAACAGCCGGCGCCGCCCACCAACCCAGCTCGCCAAGACCCAACACCCACACGCCCCCCACCACAACACCCCAACACCCCGCCACCCCACCTCCGCGGCCGCCAGCCCAGCCCGCCGCGCAGCCAGAGCTCCGGAGCAACCGACCGCGGCGCAGGGCACGCCCACACACATGGGAACACACGGAGAAGCCTGAACGGGGAAAGGAGAGGGAGGGCGTAAGCGAGGAGCCACAGGCTGGGCCGGACACGTGGGCGCCCACGGGCGGGGCGGGGGAACTGCACGCGCTAAGAAGCCAGGG
>JAEHOE010000379.1:0-27005 GCA_016858145.1 Edaphochlamys debaryana | reverse complement strand
CGCGCCCGCTCCGCTCCCGCCCGTTCCGAGGCCGCCATCCCCTTGCAAGCATCTATCATAATGTAATTGAGGGTTGAGAAGGCTTGGAAGTGCGGGGACGCGGTTGGGGCGATGAGCTGCGGCGCTCTGGGAGACCCGGGCAAGGGGCCGGGGCCGGGCCGCGGCCCCGCCTCCGCGCAAAATACGGCACGCTCTGCTCCGGGACCGTTTCCAAGCCCGCCATCCCCCTTGCAAGCATCTACATTAATGTATGAGGGTTGAGAAGGCTTGGGAAGTGCGGGAGTGACGCGGTGGGGCGAGAGCTGCGCGCTATGGGCGACCCGGGGCACGGCCGGGGGCCGGGGCCGCGGACCCCGCCTCCGCGCAAACTCGGCCCGCTCTGCTCCGGGCCGTTCCAAGCCCGCCATCCCCCTTGCAAGCTCTATAATATGTATTGAGGGTTGAGAAGGCTTGGGAAGTGCGGTACGCGGTGGGGCGAGAGCTGCGCGCTCTGGGAGACCCGGGACAAGCCGGGGCCGGGGCCGCGGACCCCGCCTCCGCGCAAAATCGGCCCGCTCTGCTCCGGGCCGTTCCAAGCCCGCCATCCCCCTTGCAAGCATCTATTATATGTATTGAAGGGTTGAGAAGGCTTGGGAAGTGCGGGGACGCGGTGGGGCGAGAGCTGCGCGCTCTGGGAGACCCGGGGAAGGCCGGGGGCCGGGGCCGCGGACCCCGCCTCCGCGCAAAATCGGCCCGCTCTGCTCCGGGCCGTTCCAAGCCCGCCATCCCCCTTGCAAGCATCTATTATATGTATTGAAGGGTTGAGAAGGCTTGGGAAGGTGCGGGGACGCGGTGGGGCGAGAGCTGCGCGCTCTGGGAGACCCGGGGAAAGGCCGGGGGCCGGGGCCGCGGACCCCGCCTCCGCGCAAAATCGGCCCGCTCTGCTCCGGGCCGTTCCAAGCCCGCCATCCCCCTTGCAAGCATCTATTATATGTATTGAAGGGTTGAGAAGGCTTGGGAAGGTGCGGGGACGCGGTGGGGCGAGAGCTGCGCGCTCTGGGAGACCCGGGGGCAAGGCCGGGGGCCGGGGCCGCGGACCCCGCCTCCGCGCAAAATCGGCCCGCTCTGCTCCGGGCCGTTCCAAGCCCGCCATCCCCCTTGCAAGCATCTATTATATGTATTGAAGGGTTGAGAAGGCTTGGGAAGTGCGGGGACGCGGTGGGGCGAGAGCTGCGCGCTCTGGGAGACCCGGGGGAAGGCCGGGGGCCGGGGCCGCGGACCCCGCCTCCGCGCAAAATCGGCCCGCTCTGCTCCGGGCCGTTCCAAGCCCGCCATCCCCCTTGCAAGCATCTATTATATGTATTGAAGGGTTGAGAAGGCTTGGGAAGTGCGGGGACGCGGTGGGGCGAGAGCTGCGCGCTCTGGGAGACCCGGGGAAGGCCGGGGGCCGGGGCCGCGGACCCCGCCTCCGCGCAAAATCGGCCCGCTCTGCTCCGGGCCGTTCCAAGCCCGCCATCCCCCTTGCAAGCATCTATATATGTATTGAAGGGTTGAGAAGGCTTGGGAAGTGCGGGGACGCGGTGGGGCGAGAGCTGCGCGCTCTGGGAGACCCGGGGAAGGCCGGGGGCCGGGGCCGCGGACCCCGCCTCCGCGCAAAATCGGCCCGCTCTGCTCCGGGCCGTTCCAAGCCCGCCATCCCCCTTGCAAGCATCTATTATATGTATTGAAGGGTTGAGAAGGCTTGGGAAGTGCGGGGACGCGGTGGGGCGAGAGCTGCGCGCTCTGGGAGACCCGGGGGAAGGCCGGGGGCCGGGGCCGCGGACCCCGCCTCCGCGCAAAATCGGCCCGCTCTGCTCCGGGCCGTTCCAAGCCCGCCATCCCCCTTGCAAGCATCTATTATATGTATTGAAGGGTTGAGAAGGCTTGGGAAGTGCGGGGACGCGGTGGGGCGAGAGCTGCGCGCTCTGGGAGACCCGGGGGAAGGCCGGGGGCCGGGGCCGCGGACCCCGCCTCCGCGCAAAATCGGCCCGCTCTGCTCCGGGCCGTTCCAAGCCCGCCATCCCCCTTGCAAGCATCTATATATGTATTGAAGGGTTGAGAAGGCTTGGGAAGTGCGGGGACGCGGTGGGGCGAGAGCTGCGCGCTCTGGGAGACCCGGGGGAAGGCCGGGGGCCGGGGCCGCGGACCCCGCCTCCGCGCAAAATCGGCCCGCTCTGCTCCGGGCCGTTCCAAGCCCGCCATCCCCCTTGCAAGCATCTATTATATGTATTGAAGGGTTGAGAAGGCTTGGGAAGTGCGGGGACGCGGTGGGGCGAGAGCTGCGCGCTCTGGGAGACCCGGGGCAAGGCCGGGGGCCGGGGCCGCGGACCCCGCCTCCGCGCAAAATCGGCCCGCTCTGCTCCGGGCCGTTCCAAGCCCGCCATCCCCCTTGCAAGCATCTATTATATGTATTGAAGGGTTGAGAAGGCTTGGGAAGTGCGGGGACGCGGTGGGGCGAGAGCTGCGCGCTCTGGGAGACCCGGGGGAAGGCCGGGGGCCGGGGCCGCGGACCCCGCCTCCGCGCAAAATCGGCCCGCTCTGCTCCGGGCCGTTCCAAGCCCGCCATCCCCCTTGCAAGCATCTATTATATGTATTGAAGGGTTGAGAAGGCTTGGGAAGTGCGGGGACGCGGTGGGGCGAGAGCTGCGCGCTCTGGGAGACCCGGGGGCAAGGCCGGGGGCCGGGGCCGCGGACCCCGCCTCCGCGCAAAATCGGCCCGCTCTGCTCCGGGCCGTTCCAAGCCCGCCATCCCCCTTGCAAGCATCTATTATATGTATTGAAGGGTTGAGAAGGCTTGGGAAGTGCGGGGACGCGGTGGGGCGAGAGCTGCGCGCTCTGGGAGACCCGGGGGAAGGCCGGGGGCCGGGGCCGCGGACCCCGCCTCCGCGCAAAATCGGCCCGCTCTGCTCCGGGCCGTTCCAAGCCCGCCATCCCCCTTGCAAGCATCTATTATATGTATTGAAGGGTTGAGAAGGCTTGGGAAGTGCGGGGACGCGGTGGGGCGAGAGCTGCGCGCTCTGGGAGACCCGGGGGCAAGGCCGGGGGCCGGGGCCGCGGACCCCGCCTCCGCGCAAAATCGGCCCGCTCTGCTCCGGGCCGTTCCAAGCCCGCCATCCCCCTTGCAAGCATCTATTATATGTATTGAAGGGTTGAGAAGGCTTGGGAAGTGCGGGGACGCGGTGGGGCGAGAGCTGCGCGCTCTGGGAGACCCGGGGGAAGGCCGGGGGCCGGGGCCGCGGACCCCGCCTCCGCGCAAAATCGGCCCGCTCTGCTCCGGGCCGTTCCAAGCCCGCCATCCCCCTTGCAAGCATCTATTATATGTATTGAAGGGTTCGAGAAGGCTTGGGAAGGTGCGGGGACGCGGTGGGGCGAGAGCTGCGCGCTCTGGGAGACCCGGGGAAGGCCGGGGGCCGGGGCCGCGGACCCCGCCTCCGCGCAAAATCGGCCCGCTCTGCTCCGGGCCGTTCCAAGCCCGCCATCCCCCTTGCAAGCATCTATTATATGTATTGAAGGGTTGAGAAGGCTTGGGAAGTGCGGGGACGCGGTGGGGCGAGAGCTGCGCGCTCTGGGAGACCCGGGGAAGGCCGGGGGCCGGGGCCGCGGACCCCGCCTCCGCGCAAAATCGGCCCGCTCTGCTCCGGGCCGTTCCAAGCCCGCCATCCCCCTTGCAAGCATCTATTATATGTATTGAAGGGTTGAGAAGGCTTGGGAAGTGCGGGGACGCGGTGGGGCGAGAGCTGCGCGCTCTGGGAGACCCGGGGAAGGCCGGGGGCCGGGGCCGCGGACCCCGCCTCCGCGCAAAATCGGCCCGCTCTGCTCCGGGCCGTTCCAAGCCCGCCATCCCCCTTGCAAGCATCTATTATATGTATTGAAGGGTTGAGAAGGCTTGGGAAGTGCGGGGACGCGGTGGGGCGAGAGCTGCGCGCTCTGGGAGACCCGGGGGAAAGCCGGGGGCCGGGGCTGCGGACCCCGCCTCCGCGCAAAATCGGCCCGCTCCGCTCCCGCCCGTTCCGAGGCCGCCATCCCCCTTGCAAGCATCTATTAGATGTATTGAAGGGTTCAGAAGGCTTGGGAAGTGCGGGGACGCGGTGGGGCGAGAGCTGGGCGCTCTGGGAGAGGCGGGGGCAGGCCGGGGGTCGGGGCCGCGGACCCCGCCCCCGCGCAAAATCGGCCCGCTCCGCTCCCGCCCGTTCCGAGGCCGCCATCCCCCTTGCAAGCATCTATTAGATGTATTGAAGGGTTCAGAAGGCTTGGGAAGTGCGGGGACGCGGTGGGGCGAGAGCTGGGCGCTCTGGGAGAGGCGGGGGCAGGCCGGGGGTCGGGGGCCGCGGACCCCGCCCCCGCGCAAAATCGGCCCGCTCCGCTCCCGCCCGTTCCGAGGCCGCCATCCCCCTTGCAAGCATCTATTAGATGTATTGAAGGGTTCAGAAGGCTTGGGAAGTGCGGGGACGCGGTGGGGCGAGAGCTGGGCGCTCTGGGAGAGGCGGGGGCAGGCCGGGGGCCGGGGCCGCGGACCCCGCCTCCGCGCAAAATCGGCCCGCTCTGCTCCGGGCCGTTCCAAGCCCGCCATCCCCCTTGCAAGCATCTATTATATGTATTGAAGGGTTGAGAAGGCTTGGGAAGGTGCGGGGACGCGGTGGGGCGAGAGCTGCGCGCTCTGGGAGACCCGGGGGCAAGGCCGGGGGCCGGGGCCGCGGACCCCGCCTCCGCGCAAAATCGGCCCGCTCTGCTCCGGGCCGTTCCAAGCCCGCCATCCCCCTTGCAAGCATCTATTATATGTATTGAAGGGTTCGAGAAGGCTTGGGAAGTGCGGGGACGCGGTGGGGCGAGAGCTGCGCGCTCTGGGAGACCCGGGGGAAGGCCGGGGGCCGGGGCCGCGGACCCCGCCTCCGCGCAAAATCGGCCCGCTCTGCTCCGGGCCGTTCCAAGCCCGCCATCCCCCTTGCAAGCATCTATTATATGTATTGAAGGGTTGAGAAGGCTTGGGAAGTGCGGGGACGCGGTGGGGCGAGAGCTGCGCGCTCTGGGAGACCCGGGGCAAGGCCGGGGGCCGGGGCCGCGGACCCCGCCTCCGCGCAAAATCGGCCCGCTCTGCTCCGGGCCGTTCCAAGCCCGCCATCCCCCTTGCAAGCATCTATTATATGTATTGAAGGGTTGAGAAGGCTTGGGAAGTGCGGGGACGCGGTGGGGCGAGAGCTGCGCGCTCTGGGAGACCCGGGGCAAGGCCGGGGGCCGGGGCCGCGGACCCCGCCTCCGCGCAAAATCGGCCCGCTCTGCTCCGGGCCGTTCCAAGCCCGCCATCCCCCTTGCAAGCATCTATTATATGTATTGAAGGGTTGAGAAGGCTTGGGAAGTGCGGGGACGCGGTGGGGCGAGAGCTGCGCGCTCTGGGAGACCCGGGGCAAGGCCGGGGGCCGGGGCCGCGGACCCCGCCTCCGCGCAAAATCGGCCCGCTCTGCTCCGGGCCGTTCCAAGCCCGCCATCCCCCTTGCAAGCATCTATTATATGTATTGAAGGGTTGAGAAGGCTTGGGAGGTGCGGGGACGCGGTGGGGCGAGAGCTGCGCGCTCTGGGAGACCCGGGGGAAGGCCGGGGGCCGGGGCCGCGGACCCCGCCTCCGCGCAGAATCGGCCCGCTCTGCTCCGGGCCGTTCCAAGCCCGCCATCCCCCTTGCAAGCATCTATTATATGTATTGAAGGGTTGAGAAGGCTTGGGAAGGTGCGGGGACGCGGTGGGGCGAGAGCTGCGCGCTCTGGGAGACGCGGGGGAAGGCCGGGGGCCGGGGCCGCGGACCCCGCCTCCGCGCAGAATCGGCCCGCTCTGCTCCGGGCCGTTCCAAGCCCGCCAGCCCCCTTGCAAGCATCGAGTATATGTATTGAAGGCTTGAGAAGGCTTGGGAAGTGCGGGCACGCGGTGGGGCGAGAGCTGCGCGCTCTGGGAGACGCGGGGGCAGGCCGGGGGGCGGGGCCGCGGACCCCGCGGCTGCGCAAAATCGGACCGCTCCGCTCCCGCCCGTTCCGAGGCCGCCATCCCCCTTGCAAGCATCTATTAGATGTCTTGAAGGGTTCAGAAGGCTTGGGAAGTGCGGGGACGCGGTGGGGCGAGAGCTGGGCGCTCTGGGAGAGGCGGGGGCAGGCCGGGGGTCGGGGCCGCGGACCCCGCCGCCCGCGCAAAATCGGCCCGCTCCGCTCCCGCCCGTTCCGAGGCCGCCATCCCCCTTGCAAGCATCTGTTAGATGTATTGAAGGGTTCAGAAGGCTTGGGAAGTGCGGGGACGCGGTGGGGCGAGAGCTGGGCGCTCTGGGAGAGGCGGGGGCAGGCCGGGGGTCGGGGCGGCGGACCCCGCCCCCGCGCAAAATGCGCCCGCTCCGCTCCCGCCCGTTCCGAGGCCGCCATCCCCCTTGCAAGCATCTATTAGATGTATTGAAGGGTTCAGAAGGCTTGGGAAGTGCGGGGACGCGGTGGGGCGAGAGCTGGGCGCTCTGGGAGAGGCGGGGCAGGCCGAGACACTAGACAACACTAGACAACACCCCCAACACTTGCTGCTTCACGTCCATCGTGCGAACATGTCGGCAGTCAAGCTGTCACGCCGGCCCCTGAAGATCGTCATTATTTGCCACTAGGCGCTTCCTGTACCACTGTAGGGTTTGCGCGGAGGGCTGGGGAGGCCTCCGCTCAGTACCATCGGTCAACGAGTCGCGGACCTCTGGCGCTAGCGGCCAGGAGTGGACGCAGCAGCTTTCAACACGGCACAGAAGCCGATTAGCACGAGTATTGGGCGCGAGGGACGGGGCTGCGGGTTGCCGGCAGCTCTTGCCGGTCGCTCTGCCACAGCCAGCGAGTTTGCGGGAGCCTGCGCCTCTTGGTCATAGAGAAGAGTGCCTTCTGTGACGGGGGCGCTTCAGCTTAGGAAGGCCGCTCGAAGGCCGCGGGCGCATTTCTAGCATCTTCTCTCGCCCATCAGCGAAGGCAGCCGCAGCAGCACGCCCAGAGCTTGGCTGCTGCATCACAAGAGGGGCCGTGAGGTTAATGGGCCGTGGTGCAGGGTGCTGTGCGGATGACTCAGGTGAGTTGGGTGCCACCGTGTCGGTGGGCGGGGGCGGCCCCAGGCCAGGCCTCCGCCGCACCCACCGACAGCTGGCCCCGCACGGCGCCCAGCCATGGCCGGGCCGGGCCTGGTAGCATCCCGGGCGACAGGGGCAGCGGGTCAGCAGCTCCAGGGCCGTCTGTCGGCCGTTGGGGTGGCGGCAGTGGGGCGGCGGCCGGCCCCCGGGGCCCCTTTGCCCCCACTTTGGGCCACTGCAGCTGGGCTGAGGCCGGGGCAGGAGCAGCAGGTCGGGAGCCGGGGTCCTCTGTGCCGCTGTTTAACACCCCCAGCTTTCAATCGGGTGTTCTCGCCCTGCCTGGGCAGCCGGGGGCACAGCCCCTCACGCAGGAGTGGCACGGGCCCCACCTGCAGCGGGAGGCGGTTGCCCTCCTGGGTTTCGGCCGAGGGTTTGCCCCCCGGGGTGGCGGGCGATCCACACGCCCTCCGTGACCTGTTTGCGGATCTTGTGGCGGCACTAACACGGCTGTGTCCCGAGGCTATGCAGGGGTACCAGGCGGCACACTACCTGCCGCCATACACAGGACCGGGCGCGCGGGGGCTGCTGGCATTCCGGCCCACCTTACACGCCGCTTCCAAGGCAGCTGCGGTGCAGCAGCTGGTGCGGGCGTCGCCCGTACGAGTGGAGGTGCCGGGTCCAGATGGAGTGGCGGTGCCAGTCAGGGTGCGCATCGCCGCCGTGTGCCCACAGGTTCACCCCTATGCGGCCCGGGTGACCGTGATCAATCCCCCCCTTGGCAGCGCCGTCACGGGTTTCTTCCGCTGCCTGCTCATGTCGGCGGGCTACCGGGTGACTAACGACCCGCAGGACCCGGCAGGGGCGTTCGTTGCTGGGGAACGGTTGGGGGACGACTTTGGGCGGGGTGGGGTCCTACGGGGGGCGCTGGCTAGCCATCTTTTGGCGGGGGTGCGGGGCCCGGCCCACGACCCGCACCTCTCCCGCCTGCGCGGGCTCCGCGTCCCGGGTGTGGGGCCTGTGGGTCTCGACATGCAGGTCTCCGTGGCACCACCATCCCACGCCTTCTCGGTGGACCCCGGCACGGAGCAGGCTGCAGCCATGGATGGACACACGCCCGCCGCCGGCAGCTCGGAGGCGGGCGAGCGCCACTCGGCACCGGCCGCAGGGCCGGCGACGGCAACACCGGCAGCAGCCTCCGCTGGCCCCCCACCAGCCTGCCCCGCGGCGGCAGCCGCCACCCCGTCACAGGGTGCGCGCGTGCCGCCTGACACAGCGCCAGGGCCTGCTGCTGGCGCCCTGGCGCCAGACCCCCCTACCCACCCCCACGAGGCAGCGGCTCCGCTGCACGCCGCCGCGGTGGCAGCCCCGCACGTGGCGCCCACAGTGGGCGGTGCACCAGCCGCGGCAGGGACGGCAGCAGCATCCCCCGCCGGCTCTCCACGCCCGGAGGCGCCGCCGGCCACCCCTGTGGGCCCGCAGCCGGCCGGCGCTGCTCCTCCCTCGGGTGCAGCGTCACCGGCACCCAGTGTACCGCAATCTGGCGCACCCACACGGACTGCAGCACCGCCGCCCGCCCTCGATGCTCGTGCTGCGGCGGGCGCTCAGCGCCTGCAGGCATCCATTCCAGTCGCCAACCGCTTCTCCCTACTTGTGGACTCGCCGGAGGAACTGGCGCCCGCTTCCGCGGCGGCGCACACAGTGGGTGGGAGCGTGGGGACGGGCACAGGCCAGGGAGCAGGCCCGGGGGTGGGGAGTGCGGCTTGCGCTGAGTCCGGAGAGGGGGTGCCGGGGCGAGCGGAAGAGGGGGCCGGGGCGGGGGCCCCGGGTGGGGGGACTGGGGAGGTTGTGGGGGCAGGGCAGGGGTTCGGTGGGGCGACGCCGGCTGGGGGTGGCGGGCATGCCGGCCCCGCCGCCAACCAGCGCCAGGCGCCCCCCACGCCTCGCCAGGTCTCTGGGGCCGCCTGCCCGGGCGCTTCCCGCCCTAGCAACCCCGGGGGCATGGCCCCTGCGGGGCGGAGGGCCCCAGCCGGGGGCGGCGTGGCCCCTGACCACGGGACGGAGCCGCCCGGGCCTGCTCCGCCCTGCCCCTCCCGCCAGCACGCCTCCCCGCAGGACATGCCAACCGCCGTCCGACCAACCCTCCGATGGTGACGACGAGGCGTACGGCCTGGCCCTCCTCGAACACGAGGGCCACCAGATTCTTTCGGAGCTGGCCTCGCCGCCGCGGCGGCAGCCATCCTCCCAGGCTGGCTCCGTGGAAGCCCGCCTGGAGCGGCTCCTGCTCAGCCTGGAGCCGGCGCTTCGCATCTGTGGCGTGCCCAGTGGGCGTGCTGCGGTGCTGACACGGCTGCCCCGGGAGGACATGCAGTGGATCCGCGCCTCCGTGCTCAGCAGCAGCCGGCGGCCGGAGGCGCACGAGGCGGTGCTGGCGGCGCTCCGTGACGTGGCCGAGGCCCTTCAGGACAGCCTTGACGCCTGGGCGGCCCCACGCTCACGGCGGCCTCCTGGCGGTGGGGTAGGCAGCGGGCGTGCGCCGCCGCCGCCGCCGCCGCCGCCGCCACCGCCGCCGCCCGCCACACCTCAGCCCCAGCCTGGCGTTCCAGCTGCAGCCCCGGCGCGCCCGCGCCGCCGCCGCAGCCCGCGGCGTGACGTCAGCATGCACAGCACCGACTCGGACGGTAGCCAGAGCTCCCACAGCCTGCGTCGGCAGCGCACGCGCTCTCCCGCCACACAACCCAGCGCCCCGGTGGCGCCCTCTTCCTCTGGCCGCCGCCGCCGCCACGTAGGGGCGCCGGGCGGCCAGCCGCAATGAGGGCGCCACGTACGGCCGCGAGCATCACGCTCGTGACCCTTAATGTCAACGGGCTAGGCTCGCGGCCCAAGGCGCAGCGGCTGCACGCATGCCTGCAGCACCAGCACCCGACAGCGGTTTTCCTGCAGGAAACCAAGCAACAGAGCACAGCGGCGCTTCAGCAACTGTTGCAGCACAGCCAGGGGCCCGGGCTTCCCTGGCACGACTCGGTAGTGGCCAGCGCTGCGCGGTCCACACACTCTACCGGCGTTGCCATTGCCGGGCGCCCACCGCCGGGCTGCCAGGCTGCTGGGCATGGCGCCGACGAGCAGGGGCGGGTGGTTTGGTGGGACTGGGACGCGGGCGGCCTCCGGCTCCGCTTGGTGTCTGTGTACGCGCCAGCTGACGGCGGCGACCGCCCAGCGTTCTTCCAGCAGCTGGAGCAGTGTTTCAGCACGGATCGACAGCTGGTGGTGGGCGGCGACTGGAACTGTGTGGTGGAGCCACGGGACGAAGCCACCCGCTGCACCGCCCGCGCAGCCGGGCGGTTTGAGCTTGCGGCACTGCTTGGCCGGCATAACCTGGTCGACCCCTGGCCCCGCCACCAGCCCCACGACCCAGGCTATACTCACCCTGCCACGCCTAAGCCAGCCTCGTACGCTCGCCTTGACCGGTGGTATGTTTCTGCACCGCTGCTGCAGCATGTTAGCCACATTAGCCGGGTTTTTGGGGCACCTGCCGACCACCACGGGGTGCTGCTTCGCCTGCTGCTGCCGGGGCTGCCGCAACCATGCCGCAGCCACCCCCGGTTCCCCACGTACCTGCTGTTCCACCCACGGCTGCTGGGGCAGCTGCAAGGCCGCCTCGATGCTTTCCTCGCAGACCTGCCGCAGGGGGATGCTCGTCACAGGTGGGAGTGCGCCAAGTCCCTGCTGATGGAGGCAGGGCGCGACATCCACCTGCAGCACCAGCGCGCCCAACGCCGCGCCTACCTGGCTGCCGTGGCGGCGGCATCCCGTGCCGCCCGCAAGGCGGAGGCGCCAGGCGCTCCCTTGCACCTCCGCCAGGCGGCCGCAGCCGCAGCAGCCGCCGTGGCGGCGGTGCAGAACTCTGCCTTTGCCGGTAGCCTGGAGGCACGTGCTGCCCTGATGGAGGAGCACGGCGAGCAGGGCACGCGCTGGTTTCACCAGCTGGGCGCGGAGGCTGGGGAGCGGCAGCCAATCACAGCGCTGAGGGTGCCGGGGCAGCCAGAGCCCGTGTCTCTGGCCGGGCCGGGGGCCGCAGAGGCAATCTCTGCCGCCGCCCACGCTACCTACAGCAGCGATGCACCGGCAGGCCTTTTCCGCCCGGGTGTCGTCTGCCCTGACGCCCAGCGCCAGCTGCTGGCCGCCGTCGAGCAGCGGGTGCCGGACGAACTACGGGAAGCGGCGGAGGGGGAGGGAGTGACTGGCGGGGAGCTATCGGAGCAGGAACTGCGAGCGGCGCTGGCCGCCTCCGCCAACGGCAAGGCGCCCGGGCCTGATGGGCTCCCGTATGAGGTATACAAGGTTCTGTGGGGTCGGCTGGGGCCTCTGCTCGTGGCCGCGGTGGGTGAGGTGTTTCGGGCAGGGGAGGGAGCGGAGGCCGACGGGGGTCGGGCCATGGCGGGCTGCCTGCCGCCCAGCTGGCGGGTGGGCATCATCATCCTCATCTACAAGGGGAAAGGGCTTGATATTACGGTTCTGACCTCTTACCGCCCCATCACCCTGCTTAACACTGACCTCAAGCTTGTCAGCAGGGCGGTCAGCAACCGCCTGCAGCCCGGCCTCGATGCCTGCATAGACCCCCTGCAGACCGCCTTCGTTGACGGCCGCTGGATCGGCGACAATGTCCTGTACCACCACGCCCTGCTCGACTGGATGGAGCTGGACGAGAGCCCCGAGGGGCAGCCGTGCCAAGGCGCTGTGCTGGCTACACTGGATATTGAAAAAGCGTATGACCGGGTGGATCGGGGCTGGCTCTACGCCGTGACAGGAGGGCTGGGTTTTGGGCCACGCATGCAGCGCTGGGTCCGCCTGCTCACGGCCGACAGCCACGCCCGTGTGGCGGTGAACGGGGTCCTCTCAGACCCGTTCCCGGTGCGCAACGGGCTGCCACAAGGCAGTACGCTGTCGCCCGTGCTGTGGGTGATGCAGCTGCAGCCCTTCACGGCATACATGCACCGCCTGGTGGCCTGTGGCCGCCTGCGCACGCCGCTGCTCCCGGGTGGCTCCCCTGCCCCCCCTGCCGCCCACCACGCAGATGACACGCAGCTGCTGTACTGCGATCCGGCCACCGACGGGCCTGTGGTGCGAGACGCTCTCGCGCTGTTTGGGAGAGCCAGCAACGCCCGGGTACACCCGGACAAGAGCAAGGCCCTGGCTCTGGGCCGCCTGGCGGGTCTGCTGAGCGGTACCTGCCCGTACACGGGCTTCCCGTACGTGACTGAGCCCCCCAAGCACCTGGGCGTGCTGCTGACGCGCGATCCTGCCGCTCTTGCTGCGGCGGCGTATGAGCAACGGGCAGGGAGGCTGCGGGGCCTGTCCCTTCGTTGGCGCGGGCTGGGTTTGTCACTGGTCGGGCGGGTCCACATTGCCAAGCAGGTCCTGGCATCCGCCTTGGCCTATCACTTCTCCTTCGTTGCCCCTGCCCCCGAGCAACTCCGCGCCCTTTGCAGCCTGGTCGACGAGTTTGTGGCGGGCGGCTTGCGCCCTGAGGACGCCACGCTGGTGTGCCACGGCCACCCGCAGCTCCGCCCGCGCCACCCGGTGGCCTGTCTGGACCGTAAGGATGGAGGGGTGGGGCACGTAGACCTGCGGGCTTTCCTTGCGGCCCTGCAGGCCAAGCCGCTGGCCATGTTGGGGCAGCCAGGGCGGGCACCGTGGAAGCTCCTGACGCGGGCCCTGCTCGCACGGATGCGTCCAGAGGGGGCGCGCAGCTGGGAGTGGGTGTTCTCTGACGCGCCCCTTCCGCCGCGCCTGCCGCCGCGGTTGGCTGCAGCCGTGCAGCATCTGCGCAGCGCCCGCCCGCACCTGTCCCCTCCTCCGCCCCCCTCCCCCGAAGACCCTCCCTGGCAGGTCAGCCCCGACGGGTTGTGGGTAGCGGACGGTCTGGGCCGCACTTTTGCGGTGATGCACACGGGACGCCTCGTGGCGCCTGGCCCTGGGGTGTCGCCGCCGCAGCCCGACGCTCGCTGGCGGCCGGCCTGCGTGCTGATGTACCCCAAACACCGCCGCCACTGGACGGCGGCAGAGCGGGTGGAGTACGAGGCCGCCAGTCCTCGGGAGCGGCGGGTCAAACGGCCGCGCGCGCCGCACCTGCTGGCGGCGCGGGAGGAGGTGGTCGTGCACCCTGCCGCCTGCACCGTTGCGGGCGTCCGGCTCGATAACTACACCGTGCGGGAGGTGCGGCGGGCTCTGACGGCCTCCAACGCCGAAGTGCCCGCCGTGCCGGTGCGCCCCGCCGCCTGGCCGCCCGCCCCAGCCCCCGAGGTGGGTGCAAGCGGTGGAACGGGCGGAGCTGGCAGCGGTGCGGCCGCTGGCCCGGGGACAGCCGGCGCACAGCACAGCGATGCCGGCGACAGCGCAGGCGACAGCGGCAGGCGGGAGGGCCAGGGCTTTGGCGGCGGCGGGGATGGGGGGGCCCGGGCGAGCATCGGCGGCGGCACGGCGCTCGGTGGCACCGCGGCCACAGCTGCTGCCGGCCGCAGAGTCGGCAGCGGTACGGCCGCTAGGCCCTAGGGCAGGCGGTCAGGTAGGCGGCACGCTCCTGGCACAGCGCGAGATGGCGTGGCAGCTGGAGGCTCTGGCGCGCCATCTGCCGCCCAGCCGGGCACAGCATTTCAGCGACAATCCGGTGGCGCTTGACCCCTGGCTGCACCGCACGTCAGCGGCTGCGGCACAACAGCAGGGGACGCCCATCCGTGCGTCCGCCCGCTACCGCTCCAGCCCTAGCAACACGCCGCTGGGGGCACGGCGCTCGCCGCGCCTGCAAGCGGCCGCCGAGGTGGGTGCAGGCCCGTCGGCGCCCAGCAGCGGTGGGAGCCAGGGGGGCACGGGTGGGGCGGCGGCCACCGCAGGAGGCGAGGGGGCGCCGCCGGGGGCACCTGCGACCCCGCCCCGCCCGCTGCCCCCTGACGCTTCTGCCCTGCGTGCCGCTTGGCAGCGGCTTTGGGGCTGCCCAGCGGGCCGGCCCGCCAAGGTGCTGCTGTGGCGCGTGCAACATGCCAGCCTCGCCTGCGGGCTATACCGTGCGGCGAAGGGGCTGGAGCCGCCGGTGGCGCGGGGTCAACTGCCGCGCGCGGCGCAGTGCCAGCTGCCGTGCTGTCTGGACGCCCAGCCGCCGCCGTGGGCCCACCTGACGCACGTGTTCTGCGAGTGCCCCACCTACGACGCCGCACGGTCGTGGTTGCGGAACCTGTGGGGAGCGCTGGCGCCGGCCGCGGAGCCGCCGCCTGTGGCCAACTCGGCACTCATGCTGGGAGACTGCTCCTCGGCCTGGGCGTCGTACCCTTCCGGCCGTCTGGCGGACCTGTGGACGGCCCTCCGGGCCACGTTCCTGCACGCCCTGTGGGCGGCGTACTGGTCTCGGGAGCCGGAGCAGCAGACGTCGGAGGCGGTGGTCCGGGAGGTGGTGGCGGAGCTGCAGCGCCTCATCCGCCTGCGCTTTGTGGCGGCTGCGCTTCCCCCCGCTGCCCTTGACGCCCTGCCTACCGCCTTCCTCACTGCACAGCTGAAGCCCGCCAACCTGGCGGATTTCTGCGCTGTGTGGGCGGCTGGGGGCGTGCTCTGCACGGTGCACGCGGCGGAGGGAGTGCCGCCGCGCCTGGAGTTGCGGCTGTCCCTGCAGCACCCAGTTGCGGCCCCCGGACCGTGACCTGCGGTGGAGTTTGCCGGCGGCCAACCAACGGATGCGAGAGCGCTTAGTACTGCTTGCTTAGGGTCTGTGGGTGGACTGGGGGGGGGGGGCGGTAGGTCTTCGCTCGGTGTGTATGCAGTGTGCCGTGCGGGGACTTTGAGCACCAGGTTTTGGGTCGTGGCCCCTGCTCCCGGTTTTCCCTGGTGCTGTTACCCCCGCACGTGCCTTTCTCGTGATCCGGGAGGCATGGGGCTTTCGTTTGCTGGCTTGGGTGCCTGACCTGTGGTTTGGGAGGGGGGGATGCGGGCTGGGCGCGGTCAGGGTGGGGAGGGCTGGGGGGGGGGGGGGGTGTTGCGTGGCGTTTGGGCTTCGGGCGCAGGTGCTGGCGGGATCTAGGGGTGCGAGTCTGGGTTTCTGCTGTCCTTCGACTTTTGTGCCTGTGTGCTTCAGCTTTCTTCTCTTCTGGTTAACCCTGCCTCTCTCTTTTGCTGTCTCTGGTTCTCTGGCTCTCTGCTGTCTCTGGCTCTCTGGCTGCTCTGACCTCTGGTGTAACAACCGGCACGTGAAAAAAAAAAAAAAAAGAAGGCTTGGGAAGTGCGGGGACGCGGTGGGGCGAGAGCTGGGCGCTCTGGGAGAGGCGGGGGCAGGCCTGGGGTCCGGGGCCGCGGACCCCGCCTCCGCGCAAAATCGGCCTGCTCCTGCTCCCGGCCCGTTCCGAGGCCGCCATCCCCCTTGCAAGCATCTATTAGATGTATTGAAGGGTTGCAGAAGGCTTGGGAAGTGCGGGGACGCGGTGGGGCGAGAGCTGGGCGCTCTGGGAGAGGCGGGGGCAGGCCGGGGGTCGGGGCCGCGGACCCCGCCGCCGCGCAAAATCGGCCCGCTCCGCTCCCGCCCGTTCCGAGGCCGCCATCCCCCTTGCAAGCATCTATTAGATGTATTGAAGGGTTCAGAAGGCTTGGGAAGTGCGGGGACGCGGTGGGGCGAGAGCTGGGCGCTCTGGGAGAGGCGGGGGCAGGCCGGGGGTCGGGGCCGCGGACCCCGCCCCCGCGCAAAATCGGCCCGCTCCGCTCCCGCCCGTTCCGAGGCCGCCATCCCCCTTGCAAGCATCTATTAGATGTATTGAAGGGTTCAGAAGGCTTGGGAAGTGCGGGGACGCGGTGGGGCGAGAGCTGGGCGCTCTGGGAGAGGCGGGGGCAGGCCGGGGGTCGGGGCCGCGGACCCCGCCCCCGCGCAAAATCGGCCCGCTCCGCTCCCGCCCGTTCCGAGGCCGCCATCCCCCTTGCAAGCATCTATTAGATGTATTGAAGGGTTCAGAAGGCTTGGGAAGTGCGGGGACGCGGTGGGGCGAGAGCTGGGCGCTCTGGGAGAGGCGGGGGCAGGCCGGGGGTCGGGGCCGCGGACCCCGCCCCCGCGCAAAATCGGCCCGCTCCGCTCCCGCCCGTTCCGAGGCCGCCATCCCCCTTGCAAGCATCTATTAGATGTATTGAAGGGTTCAGAAGGCTTGGGAAGTGCGGGGACGCGGTGGGGCGAGAGCTGGGCGCTCTGGGAGAGGCGGGGGCAGGCCGGGGGTCGGGGCCGCGGACCCCGCCCCCGCGCAAAATCGGCCCGCTCCGCTCCCGCCCGTTCCGAGGCCGCCATCCCCCTTGCAAGCATCTATTAGATGTATTGAAGGGTTCAGAAGGCTTGGGAAGTGCGGGGACGCGGTGGGGCGAGAGCTGGGCGCTCTGGGAGAGGCGGGGGCAGGCCGGGGGTCGGGGCCGCGGACCCCGCCCCCGCGCAAAATCGGCCCGCTCCGCTCCCGCCCGTTCCGAGGCCGCCATCCCCCTTGCAAGCATCTATTAGATGTATTGAAGGGTTCAGAAGGCTTGGGAAGTGCGGGGACGCGGTGGGGCGAGAGCTGGGCGCTCTGGGAGAGGCGGGGGCAGGCCGGGGGTCGGGGCCGCGGACCCCGCCCCCGCGCAAAATCGGCCCGCTCCGCTCCCGCCCGTTCCGAGGCCGCCATCCCCCTTGCAAGCATCTATTAGATGTATTGAAGGGTTCAGAAGGCTTGGGAAGTGCGGGGACGCGGTGGGGCGAGAGCTGGGCGCTCTGGGAGAGGCGGGGGCAGGCCGGGGGTCGGGGCCGCGGACCCCGCCCCCGCGCAAAATCGGCCCGCTCCGCTCCCGCCCGTTCCGAGGCCGCCATCCCCCTTGCAAGCATCTATTAGATGTATTGAAGGGTTCAGAAGGCTTGGGAAGTGCGGGGACGCGGTGGGGCGAGAGCTGGGCGCTCTGGGAGAGGCGGGGGCAGGCCGGGGGTCGGGGCCGCGGACCCCGCCCCCGCGCAAAATCGGCCCGCTCCGCTCCCGCCCGTTCCGAGGCCGCCATCCCCCTTGCAAGCATCTATTAGATGTATTGAAGGGTTCAGAAGGCTTGGGAAGTGCGGGGACGCGGTGGGGCGAGAGCTGGGCGCTCTGGGAGAGGCGGGGGCAGGCCGGGGGTCGGGGCCGCGGACCCCGCCCCGCGCAAAATCGGCCCGCTCCGCTCCCGCCCGTTCCGAGGCCGCCATCCCCCTTGCAAGCATCTATTAGATGTATTGAAGGGTTCAGAAGGCTTGGGAAGTGCGGGGACGCGGTGGGGCGAGAGCTGGGCGCTCTGGGAGAGGCGGGGGCAGGCCGGGGGTCGGGGCCGCGGACCCCGCCCCCGCGCAAAATCGGCCCGCTCCGCTCCCGCCCGTTCCGAGGCCGCCATCCCCCTTGCAAGCATCTATTAGATGTATTGAAGGGTTCAGAAGGCTTGGGAAGTGCGGGGACGCGGTGGGGCGAGAGCTGGGCGCTCTGGGAGAGGCGGGGGCAGGCCGGGGGTCGGGGCCGCGGACCCCGCCCCCGCGCAAAATCGGCCCGCTCCGCTCCCGCCCGTTCCGAGGCCGCCATCCCCCTTGCAAGCATCTATTAGATGTATTGAAGGGTTCAGAAGGCTTGGGAAGTGCGGGGACGCGGTGGGGCGAGAGCTGGGCGCTCTGGGAGAGGCGGGGGCAGGCCGGGGGTCGGGGCCGCGGACCCCGCCCCCGCGCAAAATCGGCCCGCTCCGCTCCCGCCCGTTCCGAGGCCGCCATCCCCCTTGCAAGCATCTATTAGATGTATTGAAGGGTTCAGAAGGCTTGGGAAGTGCGGGGACGCGGTGGGGCGAGAGCTGGGCGCTCTGGGAGAGGCGGGGGCAGGCCGGGGGTCGGGGCCGCGGACCCCGCCCCCGCGCAAAATCGGCCCGCTCCGCTCCCGCCCGTTCCGAGGCCGCCATCCCCCTTGCAAGCATCTATTAGATGTATTGAAGGGTTCAGAAGGCTTGGGAAGTGCGGGGACGCGGTGGGGCGAGAGCTGGGCGCTCTGGGAGAGGCGGGGGCAGGCCGGGGGTCGGGGCCGCGGACCCCGCCCCCGCGCAAAATCGGCCCGCTCCGCTCCCGCCCGTTCCGAGGCCGCCATCCCCCTTGCAAGCATCTATTAGATGTATTGAAGGGTTCAGAAGGCTTGGGAAGTGCGGGGACGCGGTGGGGCGAGAGCTGGGCGCTCTGGGAGAGGCGGGGGCAGGCCGGGGGTCGGGGCCGCGGACCCCGCCCCCGCGCAAAATCGGCCCGCTCCGCTCCCGCCCGTTCCGAGGCCGCCATCCCCCTTGCAAGCATCTATTAGATGTATTGAAGGGTTCAGAAGGCTTGGGAAGTGCGGGGACGCGGTGGGGCGAGAGCTGGGCGCTCTGGGAGAGGCGGGGGCAGGCCGGGGGTCGGGGCCGCGGACCCCGCCCCCGCGCAAAATCGGCCCGCTCCGCTCCCGCCCGTTCCGAGGCCGCCATCCCCCTTGCAAGCATCTATTAGATGTATTGAAGGGTTCAGAAGGCTTGGGAAGTGCGGGGACGCGGTGGGGCGAGAGCTGGGCGCTCTGGGAGAGGCGGGGGCAGGCCGGGGGTCGGGGCCGCGGACCCCGCCCCCGCGCAAAATCGGCCCGCTCCGCTCCCGCCCGTTCCGAGGCCGCCATCCCCCTTGCAAGCATCTATTAGATGTATTGAAGGGTTCAGAAGGCTTGGGAAGTGCGGGGACGCGGTGGGGCGAGAGCTGGGCGCTCTGGGAGAGGCGGGGGCAGGCCGGGGGTCGGGGCCGCGGACCCCGCCCCGCGCAAAATCGGCCCGCTCCGCTCCCGCCCGTTCCGAGGCCGCCATCCCCCTTGCAAGCATCTATTAGATGTATTGAAGGGTTCAGAAGGCTTGGGAAGTGCGGGGACGCGGTGGGGCGAGAGCTGGGCGCTCTGGGAGAGGCGGGGGCAGGCCGGGGGTCGGGGCCGCGGACCCCGCCGCCGCGCAAAATCGGCCCGCTCCGCTCCCGCCCGTTCCGAGGCCGCCATCCCCCTTGCAAGCATCTATTAGATGTATTGAAGGGTTCAGAAGGCTTGGGAAGTGCGGGGACGCGGTGGGGCGAGAGCTGGGCGCTCTGGGAGAGGCGGGGGCAGGCCGGGGGTCGGGGCCGCGGACCCCGCCGCCGCGCAAAATCGGCCCGCTCCGCTCCCGCCCGTTCCGAGGCCGCCATCCCCCTTGCAAGCATCTATTAGATGTATTGAAGGGTTCAGAAGGCTTGGGAAGTGCGGGGACGCGGTGGGGCGAGAGCTGGGCGCTCTGGGAGAGGCGGGGGCAGGCCGGGGGTCGGGGCCGCGGACCCCGCCGCCGCGCAAAATCGGCCCGCTCCGCTCCCGCCCGTTCCGAGGCCGCCATCCCCCTTGCAAGCATCTATTAGATGTATTGAAGGGTTCAGAAGGCTTGGGAAGTGCGGGGACGCGGTGGGGCGAGAGCTGGGCGCTCTGGGAGAGGCGGGGGCAGGCCGGGGGTCGGGGCCGCGGACCCCGCCCCCGCGCAAAATCGGCCCGCTCCGCTCCCGCCCGTTCCGAGGCCGCCATCCCCCTTGCAAGCATCTATTAGATGTATTGAAGGGTTCAGAAGGCTTGGGAAGTGCGGGGACGCGGTGGGGCGAGAGCTGGGCGCTCTGGGAGAGGCGGGGGCAGGCCGGGGGTCGGGGCCGCGGACCCCGCCCCCGCGCAAAATCGGCCCGCTCCGCTCCCGCCCGTTCCGAGGCCGCCATCCCCCTTGCAAGCATCTATTAGATGTATTGAAGGGTTCAGAAGGCTTGGGAAGTGCGGGGACGCGGTGGGGCGAGAGCTGGGCGCTCTGGGAGAGGCGGGGGCAGGCCGGGGGTCGGGGCCGCGGACCCCGCCCCCGCGCAAAATCGGCCCGCTCCGCTCCCGCCCGTTCCGAGGCCGCCATCCCCCTTGCAAGCATCTATTAGATGTATTGAAGGGTTCAGAAGGCTTGGGAAGTGCGGGGACGCGGTGGGGCGAGAGCTGGGCGCTCTGGGAGAGGCGGGGGCAGGCCGGGGGTCGGGGCCGCGGACCCCGCCCCCGCGCAAAATCGGCCCGCTCCGCTCCCGCCCGTTCCGAGGCCGCCATCCCCCTTGCAAGCATCTATTAGATGTATTGAAGGGTTCAGAAGGCTTGGGAAGTGCGGGGACGCGGTGGGGCGAGAGCTGGGCGCTCTGGGAGAGGCGGGGGCAGGCCGGGGGTCGGGGCCGCGGACCCCGCCCCCGCGCAAAATCGGCCCGCTCCGCTCCCGCCCGTTCCGAGGCCGCCATCCCCCTTGCAAGCATCTATTAGATGTATTGAAGGGTTCAGAAGGCTTGGGAAGTGCGGGGACGCGGTGGGGCGAGAGCTGGGCGCTCTGGGAGAGGCGGGGGCAGGCCGGGGGTCGGGGCCGCGGACCCCGCCCCCGCGCAAAATCGGCCCGCTCCGCTCCCGCCCGTTCCGAGGCCGCCATCCCCCTTGCAAGCATCTATTAGATGTATTGAAGGGTTCAGAAGGCTTGGGAAGTGCGGGGACGCGGTGGGGCGAGAGCTGGGCGCTCTGGGAGAGGCGGGGGCAGGCCGGGGGTCGGGGCGGCGGACCCCGCCGCCGCGCAAAATCGGCCCGCTCCGCTCCCGCCCGTTCCGAGGCCGCCATCCCCCTTGCAAGCATCTATTAGATGTATTGAAGGGTTCAGAAGGCTTGGGAAGTGCGGGGACGCGGTGGGGCGAGAGCTGGGCGCTCTGGGAGAGGCGGGGGCAGGCCGGGGGTCGGGGCCGCGGACCCCGCCCCCGCGCAAAATGCGCCCGCTCCGCTCCCACCCGTTCCGAGGCCGCCATCCCCCTTGCAAGCATCTATTAGATGTATTGAAGGGTTCAGAAGGCTTGGGAAGTGCGGGGACGCGGTGGGGCGAGAGCTGGGCGCTCTGGGAGAGGCGGGGGCAGGCCGGGGGTCGGGGCCGCGGACCCCGCCCCCGCGCAAAATCGGCCCGCTCCGCTCCCGCCCGTTCCGAGGCCGCCATCCGCCTTGCAAGCATCTATTAGATGTCTTGAAGGGTTCAGAAGGCTTGGGAAGTGCGGGGACGCGGTGGGGCGAGAGCTGGGCGCTCTGGGAGAGGCGGGGGCAGGCCGGGGGTCGGGGCCGCGGACCCCGCCGCCGCGCAAAATCGGCCCGCTCCGCTCCCGCCCGTTCCGAGGCCGCCATCCCCCTTGCAAGCATCCATTAGATGTATTGAAGGGTTCAGAAGGCTTGGGAAGTGCGGGGACGCGGTGGGGCGAGAGCTGGGCGCTCTGGGAGAGGCGGGGGCAGGCCGGGATTTTAATTTTTTTTTTTTCGGGGCCGCGGACCCCGCCCCCGCGCAAAATCGGCCCGCTCCGCTCCCGCCCGTTCCGAGGCCGCCATCCCCTGCAGCCCGGCCTCGATGCCTGCATAGACCCCCTGCAGACCGCCTTCGTTGACGGCCGCTGGATCGGCGACAATGTCCTGTACCACCACGCCCTGCTCGACTGGATGGAGCTGGACGAGAGCCCCGAGGGGCAGCCGTGCCAAGGCGCTGTGCTGGCTACACTGGATATTGAAAAAGCGTATGACCGGGTGGATCGGGGCTGGCTCTACGCCGTGACAGGAGGGCTGGGTTTTGGGCCACGCATGCAGCGCTGGGTCCGCCTGCTCACGGCCGACAGCCACGCCCGTGTGGCGGTGAACGGGGTCCTCTCAGACCCGTTCCCGGTGCGCAACGGGCTGCCACAAGGCAGTACGCTGTCGCCCGTGCTGTGGGTGATGCAGCTGCAGCCCTTCACGGCATACATGCACCGCCTGGTGGCCTGTGGCCGCCTGCGCACGCCGCTGCTCCCGGGTGGCTCCCCTGCCCCCCCTGCCGCCCACCACGCAGATGACACGCAGCTGCTGTACTGCGATCCGGCCACCGACGGGCCTGTGGTGCGAGACGCTCTCGCGCTGTTTGGGAGAGCCAGCAACGCCCGGGTACACCCGGACAAGAGCAAGGCCCTGGCTCTGGGCCGCCTGGCGGGTCTGCTGAGCGGTCCCTGCCCGTACACGGGCTTCCCGTACGTTTTTTTTTTTTTTTTTTTTTTCTCTGAGAGGGATTACATGGACAGGAGAGAAGGGGGCGAAGCCAAGCGGACCTGCCTCTGATGGACAGGCCTGAAACCACCGAGATCCCCGCAAACTCTGGAAGAAATAACCGCATGAGATGATGAGCTGCCAGCAATCAACCACTCAGCCAGGACAAGGACGGGTGCCGACAGGAAGGAACGATAGGAAGACGCGGCACCATGAGAAAGGCCGGACCCCCACGGCGCAGGAAGAAAGAGTAGACCCTTGGGCCAGAAAACCCATGACCCCGGCCACAGCCACGCACTGGGACAGGGCCGTTCCCTGAAGCTCCCTCTCAGAAGACACCACCTCCGGTCAGGTCTAGCTATGCCCAGCTGAGACGTTCTGGGCACCTGCACCGGGTTCCTAACCACCAGACGCAGGCCATGACTATGCCCAGTCCTCAAATCCTGGGCACCTGCTCTCTGGCCCCCACACCTACAACAAACCGCCCACAAACAAGACCTCCGCACCGACCCTCAACTGTCAACACCGCAGGAAGAAGTAAAGAGCCCCACTATGAGTAAAACGAAACACAGGCCTGATAGCAGAAAGCAAAAGCACTTCCTCCATCGTCAGACTCGCACTCCCGGTTGACCGGTCACGTCTGTCCACGGCCTAACTATGCACCCCCCAGAAGAGGAAGAAACAACCAGGGCACTTAACTAGGCCGCCCTCGCGCCACCCAGCCACCGCACTAGAGGACCCCCCAAAAAACGTCTAGGACCCTCAACTTAGCCGCCACACCCCCCCCAACCATTGCACAAGAGACAATCCAAAGGAGAAGAGAAACCTGCATACGAAGGACCACAAGCCCGCACCCTGATTCTGAAGACTGGAAAGGCTGGCGCAGCTGACTGCGGCGGGGAAAACAGAACAGGGCGGACCCACAACCAAAACCCGCCGCTGCTGCACCAGCTCATAAATATGGAAAGCTCTCGAACCCGCCAACTAACCAGCAAGACGCACACACCTGATATGCTCCACAGGTAGCGACCCTATGCGTGCCCCCCAGTCCAAGACCAACAAACACCGCCAGAGCACCGGTGGTTCCCGGCCTCTCTTATTGCCCTCGGTCACTGAGGTAGCCCTGCTCCCGTCTCGCTGCCGTCCCCTTCCGGCACAGTGGATGGTGCCAGGCGCTCCCCACCGTCCTCGCCGCCGACCGTCCTGCCTCCTCCTGCTCCAGGGGCGTCGGTTTCGGGTTGCCCAGCGGCGTTCAGTGTTGCTGCGCGCCGCCTGCACTTCCGGGGGGCTGCGCCTCCCTCGTTGTGGTGTCCTGCTGGGGGCGCGGCGGGGCGGCAAGGACCAGCGCCCCCACGATCCCCAGGGCCCCCCGAGTCCGCCCCCGCTGTGGAACCCAGATGCCCGGTCCCCTCCCTATCGGCCAGGTTTGGGTCACCCGCTGTGGCCCCTCCACCCCCCGAACCGTTGCGATCCCGCCTGGATCCCTCCCGCTGCCTCTTGCCTCGTCGCTCAGTCCTCACTGGGCGCTCGCCCAGCTCCTCTTCTCCACTGCCGGGGCGAAGGCGTTGGACCCCTGCGGCTTCCGCGGCCGCCGCTCTCCTCCTCTTGCGAGTCCCCGCTGGGCTTCCTGTAGCCGAACCGCTTCCTGCACCAGCAAGCACTGGGAGGCGAGCGTCCAGCCCGGAGGGGCTCCCAGAGTGCTCCGACCCAGCCCTGTCATGGGCTTCCAAAGCTCCTTCACCGTGCTCCTGGGCAGCAGCTGCCTCAACCGCCCTGGTCGTCCCCGCTGCCTGCTGGCTTGGCTCCCCAGCGCCCTGGCCCGAGCTGCCTGGACCCGGTCCCCCCTCCCCATGTCCTGCACCTACTGCCGGTAGGCCGGAGGCCAATGGAGCTGGGACGGGGTGCGTCAGGTTGAGGCGCACACGTAGTCGCGGCTGGCCCGCAGCGGCTGTCTCCAGGGTGCAGAGGACGCCTCGGTGCGCCCACGTGGACTGGAACGCTGACAGCTGCGGGGGGCGAAGCTGGGCGGTGATGAGGCTGCGCGGCAGGCTGGAGAGCACGTCATCGGGCAATGCGGACATGCGGTACTGGGCCCACATAAGGCGCTGTATCTCCTGTATGGCGTGCTGCACAGCCGTGGCTGAAGTCCGTTTCCTGGGGTCCACGTCGCGGTGCGCACACCACACGGCGTGGAGCCAAGTGATGCGCACCGCCGTCCACAGCAGACGTAGCCCCGGCTGGTCGGGGTACGACGCCCATGCGGCTGGGCAATCGCCAAGCATGAGGGCGGCGCTCTCGACGGGGGGTCTGGGCCCCCCGGAAACGGCCGCCCACAAAGCGCCCACCCAGTCCCGGGCGGGTGCGTAAGCTGGACATTCCAGGAAGATGTGGGTGAGACTGTCGCGAGGCACGTGCCGCCGCCCAGGTTGCGCGGCGCAGGTAGGGTTAGGGCACAGGTGCCCCTGACCTCGGTTCTGGTGGGCTGCCACATACAGGCCGCACGCCAGGCGGCCGTGTTGCAGCCGGTACGCCAGCGCCTTGGCCCGGTTGCTGGCGGGGCACTCCCACAGGCGTTGCCACACCTGCTTGCGCTGGAGGGGGCTGGGTGGAGCGCCGGCGGGCGGGGCGGCAGGTGCCACTGGAGAGGCTGGAGCTGCCGGGTCAGGGCCTGCTGCGTTGCCGGCGGGTGTTGCAGGGGCTGCTGCTGCTGCGGGTGCTGGGCTGGTCGCGCGGCCAGGGTTGGCTGCACGAGCGGGTGCGGCGGCGGGGTGGTGCTGGTGGGCGCGCCGCAGCCGGGGGCTCCTGCGCCGTCCGTCCGCTACTGATGGGGCCGGGTCCTGGGATGGAGAGTCCTGTGTTCCTGTGGGCCGGGCACGGGGCTGCATCCAGAGAACCGGTTCCGGCGGGCAGTTGCGCAAAGCGCGCAGTTCCAGAGTGGGGGCGCCGGGCCTCCCAATCCCGTTCCTCCCGTGCGAGCACACTTCCCGTCTGCCCTCCGCCCCCACCCGGCCACGCTAACCGGTGTAAGGGGTAGGGCGCCAGCGCCGAGCTGTTTGCTGCGCTGCCCACTCCGTCATGCGCTGTCGGGTGTGGCTGACTGTGTAGTGGACGAGGGGCACAAGGCCGTGTCCATGTCCGAGCGGGTTGCACTGCAATGTTGGCCAGGGGCCTAGGAGGAAGCGCCGCACCGGCCAGGCTGCGTGCCGTTCCTCCTGCGGCGCCGCTGCGTTGTAGACCATGCGCTCCTCCAAAGTCCACAGGCTGCGCGGCTTCCGGGCTGGCAGGACGCAGGCTGGTGACCACGCTGCTGCTGCCCCCGGGCCCGGCAGGTGGGAGGCCAGGGCCTCCAGGCTGCCGTCACGGCTGACGGCAAAAGAGGCCCCCCACTGCGTCCCGGACCCACCCGCCGTCCCCGGAAGTCTCCCAAGCTGCGGCTGCCAGGGGCTGGGGGGCGCCCAGTCCCGCCGGGAGGAGGCGCAGCCAGCTGGGAGGGGGCGGCGCTGGCAATGGCGATGAAGAGGGGTTGTTGCCGCACGTCCTCGCTGGCTTGGTGGAGCTGTGCGACTGTGAGTGGCAGGTCCGCGGGCAGGGGGGAGGGGGGGCTGGAAGGGCTGGCGGGTTGAGGGGTCGACCAAGGCAGCGTTAAAGAAGAGGGGCTCCTGCAGGATGGCTCGCGGGTCGGTGTCTGGCGGCAGGGGGCAGGGTTCTGGGCGGGTTGCACGGTAGGCAGCAAGCAAGCCAGCTAGCCACGAGGGCAAACCAGCCGGAGCCTGAGCGGTCCCATACACCCAACCCCAACCCCCAGTACCCGGCGGGGCCCATGCCCCGTACAGCGCCTGCAGGAGCTGCTTCCAGGGCTGGCGTCCGGGCTGGGCGAGCTGCGCGATGGCTTTGCCGTGGAGGGCGGTGGAGAAGGCGTCCAGGTCCAGGTGGCCGATGCCGCCTTGGGCGCGGCCCAAGCAGGCGGTGGCGGCCTTGGGCAAAAGGGCCGCAAGGCCGCGGCTAACGAGGGTGGCGTCTTCGGGGAGGAAGGAGGAGGCGACGAAGTCGTTGACACACTTGCGCACGGCGGCCAGCTGGGTTGGCGGCAGTGGGACGAAGGCGAGGTGGTAGGTCAGCGTGTTGCCCAGCACTTGCTTGGCGACGTGGGTCCGCGCCACCAGGTTGAGGCCGTGTTGCCGCCAAGTCCGGGCGAGGCAGTGCAGCCGACCCACACGGCTGCCGTAGCTCAGGCTGGCTGCTCGGGTCGGTGTCGGTGGTGAGGGGGATGCCGAGGTGCCGACGGGGGGTCCTCTCCAGGCTGCGGGAAGCTGGCCCCGGTGGCGGCGTGGGCGCCATGCACAGGCGGGTGGGAGCCAAGCACGAACCCCTTGGCCTTGGTAGCGTTCTCCTTGGCGTTGCTGGCGTCGCAGTAGAGCTGCACGGCCGCCTTGGCGATGGGGCCGTCACGGTCCAGGTTCTCCACCAGCAGCACGGTGTCATCTGCATGATGGGAGGCTGGCGGGGCGGGGGCACCGGTGGGCAGCGCAGGAGTTCGCAGGGCCCCAGTCCGAGCAGAGGTGGTGAAGGTAGGAGGTAAGGGGGTTCGAGCTGCAACACCCAAAGGACGGGAGACAGCGTGCTGCCCTGCTCTAGCCCATTGCGAACAGGGAAAGCATCGGACAGGTGCCCGTTGACCATTACCCGTGCCGCCCCATCAGAGGTGAGGAGGCGCAGCCACTGCTGCATGCGCGGCCCAAACCCCATAGCCTCAACCACCCGGTACAGCCACCCCCTGTCCACCCGATCGTACGCCTTCTCAATATCCAGCATGATGCAGGCGGCAGGCG
>JAEHOE010000378.1:0-27155 GCA_016858145.1 Edaphochlamys debaryana | reverse complement strand
CCAAGCCTGTCCCCCAGTGTGCATGTAGAATGGGTCCCTGTCCCTCGCGTCCCATGCAAGGAACACACCTGCAGAGGGCCTGCTCATGATAGCGGGAACGGTGCTCATGATAGCGGTCAGGGTGCCTGGCGGGGCCTCCGGGGCCTGGGCGGGGGCGGGAGCCGCCGGCGCCCACACACGCCCAAGCCTGTCCCCCAGTGTGCAATGTAGAATGGGTCCCTGTCCTTCGCGTCCATGCAAGAACACACCTGTAGAGGCCCTGCTCAAGATGCGGAACGGTGCTCATGATAGCGGTCAGGGTGCCTGGCGGGGGGCCTCCGGGGCTTGGGGAGGGGGCGGGAGCCGCCGGCGCCCACACACGCCCAAGCCTGTCCCCCAGTGTGCCATGTAGAATGGGTCCCTGTCCCTCGCGTCCATGCAAGGAACGCACCTGCAGAGGGCCTGCTCATGATAGCGGGAACGGTGCTCATGATAGCGGTCAGGGTGCCTGGCGGGGCCTCCGGGGCCTGGGGAGGGGGGGAGCCGCCGGCGCCCACACACGCCCAAGCCTGTCCCCCAGTGTGCAATGTAGAATGGTCCCTGTCCCTCGCGTCCCATGCAAGGAACACACCTGCAGAGGGCCTGCTCAAGATATCGGGAACGGTGCTCATGATAGCGGTCAGGGTGCCTGGCGGGGCCTCCGGGGCCTTGGGAGGGGCGGGAGCCGCCGGCGCCCACACACGCCCAAGCCTGTCCCCCAGTGTGCAATGTAGAATGGGTCCCTGTCCCTCGCGTCCCATGCAAGGAACACACCTGCAGAGGGCCTGCTCATGATAGCGGGAACGGTGCTCATGATAGCGGTCAGGGTGCCTGGCGGGGCCTCCGGGGCCTGGGGAGGGGGCGGGAGCCGCCGGCGCCCACACACGCCCAAGCCTGTCCCCCAGTGTGCAATGTAGAATGGGTCCCTGTCCCTCGCGTCCCATGCAAGGAACACACCTGCAGAGGGCCTGCTCATGATAGCGGGAACGGTGCTCATGATAGCGGTCAGGGTGCCTGGCGGGGCCTCCGGGGCCTGGGGAGGGGCGGGAGCCGCCGGCGCCCACACACGCCCAAGCCTGTCCCCCAGTGTGCCATGTAGAATGGGTCCCTGTCCCTCGCGTCCCATGCAAGGAACACACCTGCAGAGGGCCTGCTCATGATAGCGGAACGGTGCTCATGATAGCGGTCAGGGTGCCTGGCGGGGCCTCCGGGGCTTGGGGAGGGGGCGGGAGCCGCCGGCGCCCACACACGCCCAAGCCTGTCCCCCAGTGTGCAATGTAGAATGGGTCCCTGTCCCTCGCGTCCCATGCAAGGAACACACCTGCAGAGGGCCTGCTCATGATAGCGGGAACGGTGCTCATGATAGCGGTCAGGGTGCCTGGCGGGGCCTCCGGGGCCTGGGGAGGGGCGGGAGCCGCCGGCGCCCACACACGCCCAAGCCTGTCCCCCAGTGTGCCATGTAGAATGGGTCCCTGTCCCTCGCGTCCCATGCAAGGAACACACCTGCAGAGGGCCTGCTCATGATAGCGGGAACGGTGCTCATGATAGCGGTCAGGGTGCCTGGCGGGGCCTCCGGGGCCTGGGGAGGGGGCGGGAGCCGCCGGCGCCCACACACGCCCAAGCCTGTCCCCCAGTGTGCAATGTAGAATGGGTCCCTGTCCCTCGCGTCCTATGCAAGAAAAGCACCTGCAGAGGGCCTGCTCATGATAGCGGGAACGGTGCTCATGATAGCGGTCAGGGTGCCTGGCGGAGCCTCCGGGGCCTGGGGAGGGGGAGCCGCCGGCGCCCACACACGCCCAAGCCTGTCCCCCAGTGTGCAATGTAGAATGGGTCCCTGTCCCTCGCGTCCCATGCAAGGAACACACCTGCAGAGGGCCTGCTCATGATAGCGGGAACGGTGCTCATGATAGCGGTCAGGGTGCCTGGCGGGGCCTCCGGGGCCTGGGGAGGGGGCGGGAGCCGCCGGCGCCCACACACGCCCAAGCCTGTCCCCCAGTGTGCAATGTAGAATGGGTCCCTGTCCCTCGCGTCCCATGCAAGGAACACACCTGCAGAGGGCCTGCTCATGATAGCGGGAACGGTGCTCATGATAGCGGTCAGGGTGCCTGGCGGGGCCTCCGGGGCCTGGGGAGGGGGCGGGAGCCGCCGGCGCCCACACACGCCCAAGCCTGTCCCCCAGTGTGCAATGTAGAATGGGTCCCTGTCCCTCGCGTCCCATGCAAGGAACACACCTGCAGAGGGCCTGCTCATGATAGCGGGAACGGTGCTCATGATAGCGGTCAGGGTGCCTGGCGGGGCCTCCGGGGCCTGGGGAGGGGGAGCCGCCGGCGCCCACACACGCCCAAGCCTGTCCCCCAGTGTGCCATGTAGAATGGGTCCCTGTCCCTCGCGTCCCATGCAAGGAACACACCTGCAGAGGGCCTGCTCATGATAGCGGGAACGGTGCTCATGATAGCGGTCAGGGTGCCTGGCGGGGCCTCCGGGGCCTGGGGAGGGGGCGGGAGCCGCCGGCGCCCACACACGCCCAAGCCTGTCCCCCAGTGTGCAATGTAGAATGGGTCCCTGTCCCTCGCGTCCCATGCAAGGAACACACCTGCAGAGGGCCTGCTCATGATAGCGGGAACGGTGCTCATGATAGCGGTCAGGGTGCCTGGCGGGGCCTCCGGGGCCTGGGGAGGGGGCGGGAGCCGCCGGCGCCCACACACGCCCAAGCCTGTCCCCCAGTGTGCAATGTAGAATGGGTCCCTGTCCCTCGCGTCCCATGCAAGGAACACACCTGCAGAGGGCCTGCTCATGATAGCGGGAACGGTGCTCATGATAGCGGTCAGGGTGCCTGGCGGGGCCTCCGGGGCCTGGGGAGGGGCGGAGCCGCCGGCGCCCACACACGCCCAAGCCTGTCCCCCAGTGTGCAATGTAGAATGGGTCCCTGTCCCTCGCGTCCCATGCAAGGAACACACCTGCAGAGGGCCTGCTCATGATAGCGGGAACGGTGCTCATGATAGCGGTCAGGGTGCCTGGCGGGGCCTCCGGGGCTTGGGGAGGGGCGGGAGCCGCCGGCGCCCACACACGCCCAAGCCTGTCCCCCAGTGTGCAATGTAGAATGGGTCCCTGTCCCTCGCGTCCCATGCAAGGAACACACCTGCAGAGGGCCTGCTCATGATAGCGGGAACGGTGCTCATGATAGCGGTCAGGGTGCCTGGCGGGGCCTCCGGGGCCTGGGGAGGGGGCGGGAGCCGCCGGCGCCCACACACGCCCAAGCCTGTCCCCCAGTGTGCAATGTAGAATGGGTCCCTGTCCCTCGCGTCCCATGCAAGGAACACACCTGCAGAGGGCCTGCTCATGATAGCGGGAACGGTGCTCATGATAGCGGTCAGGGTGCCTGGCGGGGCCTCCGGGGCCTGGGGAGGGGGGAGCCGCCGGCGCCCACACACGCCCAAGCCTGTCCCCCAGTGTGCCATGTAGAATGGGTCCCTGTCCCTCGCGTCCCATGCAAGGAACACACCTGCAGAGGGCCTGCTCATGATAGCGGGAACGGTGCTCATGATAGCGGTCAGGGTGCCTGGCGGGGCCTCCGGGGCCTGGGGAGGGGGCGGGAGCCGCCGGCGCCCACACACGCCCAAGCCTGTCCCCCAGTGTGCAATGTAGAATGGGTCCCTGTCCCTCGCGTCCCATGCAAGGAACACACCTGCAGAGGGCCTGCTCATGATAGCGGGAACGGTGCTCATGATAGCGGTCAGGGTGCCTGGCGGGGCCTCCGGGGCTTGGGGAGGGGGCGGGAGCCGCCGGCGCCCACACACGCCCAAGCCTGTCCCCCAGTGTGCAATGTAGAATGGGTCCCTGTCCCTCGCGTCCCATGCAAGGAACACACCTGCAGAGGGCCTGCTCATGATAGCGGGAACGGTGCTCATGATAGCGGTCAGGGTGCCTGGCGGGGCCTCCGGGGCCTGGGGAGGGGGCGGGAGCCGCCGGCGCCCACACACGCCCAAGCCTGTCCCCCAGTGTGCAATGTAGAATGGGTCCCTGTCCCTCGCGTCCCATGCAAGGAACACACCTGCAGAGGGCCTGCTCATGATAGCGGGAACGGTGCTCATGATAGCGGTCAGGGTGCCTGGCGGGGCCTCCGGGGCCTGGGGAGGGGGCGGGAGCCGCCGGCGCCCACACACGCCCAAGCCTGTCCCCCAGTGTGCAATGTAGAATGGGTCCCTGTCCCTCGCGTCCCATGCAAGGAACACACCTGCAGAGGGCCTGCTCATGATAGCGGGAACGGTGCTCATGATAGCGGTCAGGGTGCCTGGCGGGGCCTCCGGGGCCTGGGGAGGGGGCGGGAGCCGCCGGCGCCCACACACGCCCAAGCCTGTCCCCCAGTGTGCAATGTAGAATGGGTCCCTGTCCCTCGCGTCCCATGCAAGGAACACACCTGCAGAGGGCCTGCTCATGATAGCGGGAACGGTGCTCATGATAGCGGTCAGGGTGCCTGGCGGGGCCTCCGGGGCCTGGGGAGGGGGGGAGCCGCCGGCGCCCACACACGCCCAAGCCTGTCCCCCAGTGTGCAATGTAGAATGGGTCCCTGTCCCTCGCGTCCCATGCAAGGAACACACCTGCAGAGGGCCTGCTCATGATAGCGGGAACGGTGCTCATGATAGCGGTCAGGGTGCCTGGCGGGGCCTCCGGGGCCTGGGGAGGGGGCGGGAGCCGCCGGCGCCCACACACGCCCAAGCCTGTCCCCCAGTGTGCAATGTAGAATGGGTCCCTGTCCCTCGCGTCCCATGCAAGGAACACACCTGCAGAGGGCCTGCTCATGATAGCGGGAACGGTGCTCATGATAGCGGTCAGGGTGCCTGGCGGGGCCTCCGGGGCCTGGGGAGGGGGCGGGAGCCGCCGGCGCCCACACACGCCCAAGCCTGTCCCCCAGTGTGCAATGTAGAATGGGTCCCTGTCCCTCGCGTCCCATGCAAGGAACACACCTGCAGAGGGCCTGCTCATGATAGCGGGAACGGTGCTCATGATAGCGGTCAGGGTGCCTGGCGGGGCCTCCGGGGCCTGGGGGGGGGGAGCCGCCGGCGCCCACACACGCCCAAGCCTGTCCCCCAGTGTGCAATGTAGAATGGGTCCCTGTCCCTCGCGTCCCATGCAAGGAACACACCTGCAGAGGGCCTGCTCATGATAGCGGGAACGGTGCTCATGATAGCGGTCAGGGTGCCTGGCGGGGCCTCCGGGGCTTGGGGAGGGGGGGAGCCGCCGGCGCCCACACACGCCCAAGCCTGTCCCCCAGTGTGCAATGTAGAATGGGTCCCTGTCCCTCGCGTCCCATGCAAGGAACACACCTGCAGAGGGCCTGCTCATGATAGCGGGAACGGTGCTCATGATAGCGGTCAGGGTGCCTGGCGGGGCCTCCGGGGCCTGGGGAGGGGGGGAGCCGCCGGCGCCCACACACGCCCAAGCCTGTCCCCCAGTGTGCAATGTAGAATGGGTCCCTGTCCCTCGCGTCCCATGCAAGGAACACACCTGCAGAGGGCCTGCTCATGATAGCGGGAACGGTGCTCATGATAGCGGTCAGGGTGCCTGGCGGGGCCTCCGGGGCCTGGGGAGGGGCGGGAGCCGCCGGCGCCCACACACGCCCAAGCCTGTCCCCCAGTGTGCCATGTAGAATGGGTCCCTGTCCCTCGCGTCCCATGCAAGGAACACACCTGCAGAGGGCCTGCTCATGATAGCGGGAACGGTGCTCATGATAGCGGTCAGGGTGCCTGGCGGGGCCTCCGGGGCCTGGGGAGGGGGGAGCCGCCGGCGCCCACACACGCCCAAGCCTGTCCCCCAGTGTGCAATGTAGAATGGGTCCCTGTCCCTCGCGTCCCATGCAAGGAACACACCTGCAGAGGGCCTGCTCATGATAGCGGGAACGGTGCTCATGATAGCGGTCAGGGTGCCTGGCGGGGCCTCCGGGGCCTGGGGAGGGGCGGGAGCCGCCGGCGCCCACACACGCCCAAGCCTGTCCCCCAGTGTGCAATGTAGAATGGGTCCCTGTCCCTCGCGTCCCATGCAAGGAACACACCTGCAGAGGGCCTGCTCATGATAGCGGGAACGGTGCTCATGATAGCGGTCAGGGTGCCTGGCGGGGCCTCCGGGGCCTGGGGAGGGGGGAGCCGCCGGCGCCCACACACGCCCAAGCCTGTCCCCCAGTGTGCAATGTAGAATGGGTCCCTGTCCCTCGCGTCCCATGCAAGGAACACACCTGCAGAGGGCCTGCTCATGATAGCGGGAACGGTGCTCATGATAGCGGTCAGGGTGCCTGGCGGGGCCTCCGGGGCCTGGGGAGGGGCGGGAGCCGCCGGCGCCCACACACGCCCAAGCCTGTCCCCCAGTGTGCAATGTAGAATGGGTCCCTGTCCCTCGCGTCCCATGCAAGGAACACACCTGCAGAGGGCCTGCTCATGATAGCGGGAACGGTGCTCATGATAGCGGTCAGGGTGCCTGGCGGGGCCTCCGGGGCCTGGGGAGGGGGGAGCCGCCGGCGCCCACACACGCCCAAGCCTGTCCCCCAGTGTGCAATGTAGAATGGGTCCCTGTCCCTCGCGTCCCATGCAAGGAACACACCTGCAGAGGGCCTGCTCATGATAGCGGGAACGGTGCTCATGATAGCGGTCAGGGTGCCTGGCGGGGCCTCCGGGGCCTGGGGAGGGGGGAGCCGCCGGCGCCCACACACGCCCAAGCCTGTCCCCCAGTGTGCAATGTAGAATGGGTCCCTGTCCCTCGCGTCCCATGCAAGGAACACACCTGCAGAGGGCCTGCTCATGATAGCGGGAACGGTGCTCATGATAGCGGTCAGGGTGCCTGGCGGGGCCTCCGGGGCCTGGGGAGGGGGGAGCCGCCGGCGCCCACACACGCCCAAGCCTGTCCCCCAGTGTGCAATGTAGAATGGGTCCCTGTCCCTCGCGTCCCATGCAAGGAACACACCTGCAGAGGGCCTGCTCATGATAGCGGGAACGGTGCTCATGATAGCGGTCAGGGTGCCTGGCGGGGCCTCCGGGGCCTGGGGAGGGGCGGGAGCCGCCGGCGCCCACACACGCCCAAGCCTGTCCCCCAGTGTGCCATGTAGAATGGGTCCCTGTCCCTCGCGTCCCATGCAAGGAACACACCTGCAGAGGGCCTGCTCATGATAGCGGGAACGGTGCTCATGATAGCGGTCAGGGTGCCTGGCGGGGCCTCCGGGGCCTGGGGAGGGGGGAGCCGCCGGCGCCCACACACGCCCAAGCCTGTCCCCCAGTGTGCAATGTAGAATGGGTCCCTGTCCCTCGCGTCCCATGCAAGGAACACACCTGCAGAGGGCCTGCTCATGATAGCGGGAACGGTGCTCATGATAGCGGTCAGGGTGCCTGGCGGGGCCTCCGGGGCCTGGGGAGGGGGGAGCCGCCGGCGCCCACACACGCCCAAGCCTGTCCCCCAGTGTGCAATGTAGAATGGGTCCCTGTCCCTCGCGTCCCATGCAAGGAACACACCTGCAGAGGGCCTGCTCATGATAGCGGGAACGGTGCTCATGATAGCGGTCAGGGTGCCTGGCGGGGCCTCCGGGGCCTGGGGAGGGGGGAGCCGCCGGCGCCCACACACGCCCAAGCCTGTCCCCCAGTGTGCCATGTAGAATGGGTCCCTGTCCCTCGCGTCCCATGCAAGGAACACACCTGCAGAGGGCCTGCTCATGATAGCGGGAACGGTGCTCATGATAGCGGTCAGGGTGCCTGGCGGGGCCTCCGGGGCCTGGGGAGGGGGGAGCCGCCGGCGCCCACACACGCCCAAGCCTGTCCCCCAGTGTGCCATGTAGAATGGGTCCCTGTCCCTCGCGTCCCATGCAAGGAACACACCTGCAGAGGGCCTGCTCATGATAGCGGGAACGGTGCTCATGATAGCGGTCAGGGTGCCTGGCGGGGCCTCCGGGGCCTGGGGAGGGGGGAGCCGCCGGCGCCCACACACGCCCAAGCCTGTCCCCCAGTGTGCCATGTAGAATGGGTCCCTGTCCCTCGCGTCCCATGCAAGGAACACACCTGCAGAGGGCCTGCTCATGATAGCGGGAACGGTGCTCATGATAGCGGTCAGGGTGCCTGGCGGGGCCTCCGGGGCCTGGGGAGGGGGGAGCCGCCGGCGCCCACACACGCCCAAGCCTGTCCCCCAGTGTGCAATGTAGAATGGGTCCCTGTCCCTCGCGTCCCATGCAAGGAACACACCTGCAGAGGGCCTGCTCATGATAGCGGGAACGGTGCTCATGATAGCGGTCAGGGTGCCTGGCGGGGCCTCCGGGGCCTGGGGAGGGGGGAGCCGCCGGCGCCCACACACGCCCAAGCCTGTCCCCCAGTGTGCCATGTAGAATGGGTCCCTGTCCCTCGCGTCCCATGCAAGGAACACACCTGCAGAGGGCCTGCTCATGATAGCGGGAACGGTGCTCATGATAGCGGTCAGGGTGCCTGGCGGGGCCTCCGGGGCCTGGGGAGGGGGAGCCGCCGGCGCCCACACACGCCCAAGCCTGTCCCCCAGTGTGCCATGTAGAATGGGTCCCTGTCCCTCGCGTCCCATGCAAGGAACACACCTGCAGAGGGCCTGCTCATGATAGCGGGAACGGTGCTCATGATAGCGGTCAGGGTGCCTGGCGGGGCCTCCGGGGCCTGGGGAGGGGGGAGCCGCCGGCGCCCACACACGCCCAAGCCTGTCCCCCAGTGTGCCATGTAGAATGGGTCCCTGTCCCTCGCGTCCCATGCAAGGAACACACCTGCAGAGGGCCTGCTCATGATAGCGGGAACGGTGCTCATGATAGCGGTCAGGGTGCCTGGCGGGGCCTCCGGGGCCTGGGGAGGGGGGAGCCGCCGGCGCCCACACACGCCCAAGCCTGTCCCCCAGTGTGCAATGTAGAATGGGTCCCTGTCCCTCGCGTCCCATGCAAGGAACACACCTGCAGAGGGCCCTGCTCATGATAGCGGGAACGGTGCTCATGATAGCGGTCAGGGTGCCTGGCGGGGCCTCCGGGGCTTGGGGAGGGGCGGGAGCCGCCGGCGCCCACACACGCCCAAGCCTGTCCCCCAGTGTGCAATGTAGAATGGGTCCCTGTCCCTCGCGTCCCATGCAAGGAACACACCTGCAGAGGGCCTGCTCATGATAGCGGGAACGGTGCTCATGATAGCGGTCAGGGTGCCTGGCGGGGCCTCCGGGGCCTGGGGAGGGGGGAGCCGCCGGCGCCCACACACGCCCAAGCCTGTCCCCCAGTGTGCAATGTAGAATGGGTCCCTGTCCCTCGCGTCCCATGCAAGGAACACACCTGCAGAGGGCCTGCTCATGATAGCGGGAACGGTGCTCATGATAGCGGTCAGGGTGCCTGGCGGGGCCTCCGGGGCTGGGGGGGGGGGAGCCGCCGGCGCCCACACACGCCCAAGCCTGTCCCCCAGTGTGCAATGTAGAATGGGTCCCTGTCCCTCGCGTCCCATGCAAGGAACACACCTGCAGAGGGCCTGCTCATGATAGCGGGAACGGTGCTCATGATAGCGGTCAGGGTGCCTGGCGGGGCCTCCGGGGCCTGGGGAGGGGGAGCCGCCGGCGCCCACACACGCCCAAGCCTGTCCCCCAGTGTGCCATGTAGAATGGGTCCCTGTCCCTCGCGTCCCATGCAAGGAACACACCTGCAGAGGGCCTGCTCATGATAGCGGGAACGGTGCTCATGATAGCGGTCAGGGTGCCTGGCGGGGCCTCCGGGGCCTTGGGGAGGGGGGGAGCCGCCGGCGCCCACACACGCCCAAGCCTGTCCCCCAGTGTGCCATGTAGAATGGGTCCCTGTCCCTCGCGTCCCATGCAAGGAACACACCTGCAGAGGGCCTGCTCATGATAGCGGGAACGGTGCTCATGATAGCGGTCAGGGTGCCTGGCGGGGCCTCCGGGGCCTGGGGAGGGGGAGCCGCCGGCGCCCACACACGCCCAAGCCTGTCCCCCAGTGTGCAATGTAGAATGGGTCCCTGTCCCTCGCGTCCCATGCAAGGAACACACCTGCAGAGGGCCTGCTCATGATAGCGGGAACGGTGCTCATGATAGCGGTCAGGGTGCCTGGCGGGGCCTCCGGGGCCTTGGGGAGGGGGGAGCCGCCGGCGCCCACACACGCCCAAGCCTGTCCCCCAGTGTGCCATGTAGAATGGGTCCCTGTCCCTCGCGTCCCATGCAAGGAACACACCTGCAGAGGGCCTGCTCATGATAGCGGGAACGGTGCTCATGATAGCGGTCAGGGTGCCTGGCGGGGCCTCCGGGGCCTGGGGAGGGGGGAGCCGCCGGCGCCCACACACGCCCAAGCCTGTCCCCCAGTGTGCCATGTAGAATGGGTCCCTGTCCCTCGCGTCCCATGCAAGGAACACACCTGCAGAGGGCCTGCTCATGATAGCGGGAACGGTGCTCATGATAGCGGTCAGGGTGCCTGGCGGGGCCTCCGGGGCCTGGGGAGGGGGAGCCGCCGGCGCCCACACACGCCCAAGCCTGTCCCCCAGTGTGCCATGTAGAATGGGTCCCTGTCCCTCGCGTCCCATGCAAGGAACACACCTGCAGAGGGCCTGCTCATGATAGCGGGAACGGTGCTCATGATAGCGGTCAGGGTGCCTGGCGGGGCCTCCGGGGCCTGGGGAGGGGGAGCCGCCGGCGCCCACACACGCCCAAGCCTGTCCCCCAGTGTGCCATGTAGAATGGGTCCCTGTCCCTCGCGTCCCATGCAAGGAACACACCTGCAGAGGGCCTGCTCATGATAGCGGGAACGGTGCTCATGATAGCGGTCAGGGTGCCTGGCGGGGCCTCCGGGGCCTGGGGAGGGGGAGCCGCCGGCGCCCACACACGCCCAAGCCTGTCCCCCAGTGTGCCATGTAGAATGGGTCCCTGTCCCTCGCGTCCCATGCAAGGAACACACCTGCAGAGGGCCTGCTCATGATAGCGGGAACGGTGCTCATGATAGCGGTCAGGGTGCCTGGCGGGGCCTCCGGGGCCTGGGGAGGGGGGAGCCGCCGGCGCCCACACACGCCCAAGCCTGTCCCCCAGTGTGCCATGTAGAATGGGTCCCTGTCCCTCGCGTCCCATGCAAGGAACACACCTGCAGAGGGCCTGCTCATGATAGCGGGAACGGTGCTCATGATAGCGGTCAGGGTGCCTGGCGGGGCCTCCGGGGCCTGGGGAGGGGGAGCCGCCGGCGCCCACACACGCCCAAGCCTGTCCCCCAGTGTGCCATGTAGAATGGGTCCCTGTCCCTCGCGTCCCATGCAAGGAACACACCTGCAGAGGGCCTGCTCATGATAGCGGGAACGGTGCTCATGATAGCGGTCAGGGTGCCTGGCGGGGCCTCCGGGGCCTGGGGAGGGGGAGCCGCCGGCGCCCACACACGCCCAAGCCTGTCCCCCAGTGTGCCATGTAGAATGGGTCCCTGTCCCTCGCGTCCCATGCAAGGAACACACCTGCAGAGGGCCTGCTCATGATAGCGGGAACGGTGCTCATGATAGCGGTCAGGGTGCCTGGCGGGGCCTCCGGGGCCTGGGGAGGGGGAGCCGCCGGCGCCCACACACGCCCAAGCCTGTCCCCCAGTGTGCCATGTAGAATGGGTCCCTGTCCCTCGCGTCCCATGCAAGGAACACACCTGCAGAGGGCCTGCTCATGATAGCGGGAACGGTGCTCATGATAGCGGTCAGGGTGCCTGGCGGGGCCTCCGGGGCCTGGGGAGGGGGAGCCGCCGGCGCCCACACACGCCCAAGCCTGTCCCCCAGTGTGCCATGTAGAATGGGTCCCTGTCCCTCGCGTCCCATGCAAGGAACACACCTGCAGAGGGCCTGCTCATGATAGCGGGAACGGTGCTCATGATAGCGGTCAGGGTGCCTGGCGGGGCCTCCGGGGCCTTGGGGAGGGGGAGCCGCCGGCGCCCACACACGCCCAAGCCTGTCCCCCAGTGTGCCATGTAGAATGGGTCCCTGTCCCTCGCGTCCCATGCAAGGAACACACCTGCAGAGGGCCTGCTCATGATAGCGGAACGGTGCTCATGATAGCGGTCAGGGTGCCTGGCGGGGCCTCCGGGGCCTGGGGAGGGGGAGCCGCCGGCGCCCACACACGCCCAAGCCTGTCCCCCAGTGTGCCATGTAGAATGGGTCCCTGTCCCTCGCGTCCCATGCAAGGAACACACCTGCAGAGGGCCTGCTCATGATAGCGGGAACGGTGCTCATGATAGCGGTCAGGGTGCCTGGCGGGGCCTCCGGGGCCTGGGGAGGGGGAGCCGCCGGCGCCCACACACGCCCAAGCCTGTCCCCCAGTGTGCCATGTAGAATGGGTCCCTGTCCCTCGCGTCCCATGCAAGGAACACACCTGCAGAGGGCCTGCTCATGATAGCGGGAACGGTGCTCATGATAGCGGTCAGGGTGCCTGGCGGGGCCTCCGGGGCCTGGGGAGGGGGAGCCGCCGGCGCCCACACACGCCCAAGCCTGTCCCCCAGTGTGCCATGTAGAATGGGTCCCTGTCCCTCGCGTCCCATGCAAGGAACACACCTGCAGAGGGCCTGCTCATGATAGCGGGAACGGTGCTCATGATAGCGGTCAGGGTGCCTGGCGGGGCCTCCGGGGCCTTGGGGAGGGGGGAGCCGCCGGCGCCCACACACGCCCAAGCCTGTCCCCCAGTGTGCCATGTAGAATGGGTCCCTGTCCCTCGCGTCCCATGCAAGGAACACACCTGCAGAGGGCCTGCTCATGATAGCGGAACGGTGCTCATGATAGCGGTCAGGGTGCCTGGCGGGGCCTCCGGGGCCTGGGGAGGGGGAGCCGCCGGCGCCCACACACGCCCAAGCCTGTCCCCCAGTGTGCCATGTAGAATGGGTCCCTGTCCCTCGCGTCCCATGCAAGGAACACACCTGCAGAGGGCCTGCTCATGATAGCGGGAACGGTGCTCATGATAGCGGTCAGGGTGCCTGGCGGGGCCTCCGGGGCTTGGGGAGGGGGAGCCGCCGGCGCCCACACACGCCCAAGCCTGTCCCCCAGTGTGCCATGTAGAATGGGTCCCTGTCCCTCGCGTCCCATGCAAGGAACACACCTGCAGAGGGCCTGCTCATGATAGCGGGAACGGTGCTCATGATAGCGGTCAGGGTGCCTGGCGGGGCCTCCGGGGCCTGGGGAGGGGGAGCCGCCGGCGCCCACACACGCCCAAGCCTGTCCCCCAGTGTGCCATGTAGAATGGGTCCCTGTCCCTCGCGTCCCATGCAAGGAACACACCTGCAGAGGGCCTGCTCATGATAGCGGGAACGGTGCTCATGATAGCGGTCAGGGTGCCTGGCGGGGCCTCCGGGGCCTGGGGAGGGGGAGCCGCCGGCGCCCACACACGCCCAAGCCTGTCCCCCAGTGTGCCATGTAGAATGGGTCCCTGTCCCTCGCGTCCCATGCAAGGAACACACCTGCAGAGGGCCTGCTCATGATAGCGGGAACGGTGCTCATGATAGCGGTCAGGGTGCCTGGCGGGGCCTCCGGGGCCTGGGGAGGGGGAGCCGCCGGCGCCCACACACGCCCAAGCCTGTCCCCCAGTGTGCCATGTAGAATGGGTCCCTGTCCCTCGCGTCCCATGCAAGGAACACACCTGCAGAGGGCCTGCTCATGATAGCGGGAACGGTGCTCATGATAGCGGTCAGGGTGCCTGGCGGGGCCTCCGGGGCCTGGGGAGGGGGAGCCGCCGGCGCCCACACACGCCCAAGCCTGTCCCCCAGTGTGCCATGTAGAATGGGTCCCTGTCCCTCGCGTCCCATGCAAGGAACACACCTGCAGAGGGCCTGCTCATGATAGCGGGAACGGTGCTCATGATAGCGGTCAGGGTGCCTGGCGGGGCCTCCGGGGCCTGGGGAGGGGGAGCCGCCGGCGCCCACACACGCCCAAGCCTGTCCCCCAGTGTGCCATGTAGAATGGGTCCCTGTCCCTCGCGTCCCATGCAAGGAACACACCTGCAGAGGGCCTGCTCATGATAGCGGGAACGGTGCTCATGATAGCGGTCAGGGTGCCTGGCGGGGCCTCCGGGGCCTGGGGAGGGGGAGCCGCCGGCGCCCACACACGCCCAAGCCTGTCCCCCAGTGTGCCATGTAGAATGGGTCCCTGTCCCTCGCGTCCCATGCAAGGAACACACCTGCAGAGGGCCTGCTCATGATAGCGGAACGGTGCTCATGATAGCGGTCAGGGTGCCTGGCGGGGCCTCCGGGGCCTGGGGAGGGGGAGCCGCCGGCGCCCACACACGCCCAAGCCTGTCCCCCAGTGTGCCATGTAGAATGGGTCCCTGTCCCTCGCGTCCCATGCAAGGAACACACCTGCAGAGGGCCTGCTCATGATAGCGGAACGGTGCTCATGATAGCGGTCAGGGTGCCTGGCGGGGCCTCCGGGGCTTGGGGAGGGGGAGCCGCCGGCGCCCACACACGCCCAAGCCTGTCCCCCAGTGTGCCATGTAGAATGGGTCCCTGTCCCTCGCGTCCCATGCAAGGAACACACCTGCAGAGGGCCTGCTCATGATAGCGGGAACGGTGCTCATGATAGCGGTCAGGGTGCCTGGCGGGGCCTCCGGGGCCTGGGGAGGGGGAGCCGCCGGCGCCCACACACGCCCAAGCCTGTCCCCCAGTGTGCCATGTAGAATGGGTCCCTGTCCCTCGCGTCCCATGCAAGGAACACACCTGCAGAGGGCCTGCTCATGATAGCGGGAACGGTGCTCATGATAGCGGTCAGGGTGCCTGGCGGGGCCTCCGGGGCCTGGGGAGGGGGGAGCCGCCGGCGCCCACACACGCCCAAGCCTGTCCCCCAGTGTGCCATGTAGAATGGGTCCCTGTCCCTCGCGTCCCATGCAAGGAACACACCTGCAGAGGGCCTGCTCATGATAGCGGGAACGGTGCTCATGATAGCGGTCAGGGTGCCTGGCGGGGCCTCCGGGGCCTGGGGAGGGGGAGCCGCCGGCGCCCACACACGCCCAAGCCTGTCCCCCAGTGTGCCATGTAGAATGGGTCCCTGTCCCTCGCGTCCCATGCAAGGAACACACCTGCAGAGGGCCCTGCTCAATGATAGCGGAACGGTGCTCATGATAGCGGTCAGGGTGCCTGGCGGGGCCTCCGGGGCTTGGGGAGGGGGGAGCCGCCGGCGCCCACACACGCCCAAGCCTGTCCCCCAGTGTGCCATGTAGAATGGGTCCCTGTCCCTCGCGTCCCATGCAAGGAACACACCTGCAGAGGGCCTGCTCATGATAGCGGGAACGGTGCTCATGATAGCGGTCAGGGTGCCTGGCGGGGCCTCCGGGGCCTGGGGAGGGGGAGCCGCCGGCGCCCACACACGCCCAAGCCTGTCCCCCAGTGTGCCATGTAGAATGGGTCCCTGTCCCTCGCGTCCCATGCAAGGAACACACCTGCAGAGGGCCTGCTCATGATAGCGGGAACGGTGCTCATGATAGCGGTCAGGGTGCCTGGCGGGGCCTCCGGGGCTTGGGGAGGGGGAGCCGCCGGCGCCCACACACGCCCAAGCCTGTCCCCCAGTGTGCAATGTAGAATGGGTCCCTGTCCCTCGCGTCCCATGCAAGGAACACACCTGCAGAGGGCCTGCTCATGATAGCGGGAACGGTGCTCATGATAGCGGTCAGGGTGCCTGGCGGGGCCTCCGGGGCCTGGGGAGGGGGAGCCGCCGGCGCCCACACACGCCCAAGCCTGTCCCCCAGTGTGCCATGTAGAATGGGTCCCTGTCCCTCGCGTCCCATGCAAGGAACACACCTGCAGAGGGCCTGCTCATGATAGCGGAACGGTGCTCATGATAGCGGTCAGGGTGCCTGGCGGGGCCTCCGGGGCCTGGGGAGGGGGAGCCGCCGGCGCCCACACACGCCCAAGCCTGTCCCCCAGTGTGCCATGTAGAATGGGTCCCTGTCCCTCGCGTCCCATGCAAGGAACACACCTGCAGAGGGCCTGCTCATGATAGCGGAACGGTGCTCATGATAGCGGTCAGGGTGCCTGGCGGGGCCTCCGGGGCCTGGGGAGGGGGAGCCGCCGGCGCCCACACACGCCCAAGCCTGTCCCCCAGTGTGCCATGTAGAATGGGTCCCTGTCCCTCGCGTCCCATGCAAGGAACACACCTGCAGAGGGCCTGCTCATGATAGCGGGAACGGTGCTCATGATAGCGGTCAGGGTGCCTGGCGGGGCCTCCGGGGCCTGGGGAGGGGGAGCCGCCGGCGCCCACACACGCCCAAGCCTGTCCCCCAGTGTGCCATGTAGAATGGGTCCCTGTCCCTCGCGTCCCATGCAAGGAACACACCTGCAGAGGGCCCTGCTCATGATAGCGGGAACGGTGCTCATGATAGCGGTCAGGGTGCCTGGCGGGGCCTCCGGGGCCTGGGGAGGGGGAGCCGCCGGCGCCCACACACGCCCAAGCCTGTCCCCCAGTGTGCCATGTAGAATGGGTCCCTGTCCCTCGCGTCCCATGCAAGGAACACACCTGCAGAGGGCCTGCTCATGATAGCGGGAACGGTGCTCATGATAGCGGTCAGGGTGCCTGGCGGGGCCTCCGGGGCCTGGGGAGGGGGAGCCGCCGGCGCCCACACACGCCCAAGCCTGTCCCCCAGTGTGCCATGTAGAATGGGTCCCTGTCCCTCGCGTCCCATGCAAGGAACACACCTGCAGAGGGCCTGCTCATGATAGCGGGAACGGTGCTCATGATAGCGGTCAGGGTGCCTGGCGGGGCCTCCGGGGCCTGGGGAGGGGGAGCCGCCGGCGCCCACACACGCCCAAGCCTGTCCCCCAGTGTGCCATGTAGAATGGGTCCCTGTCCCTCGCGTCCCATGCAAGGAACACACCTGCAGAGGGCCTGCTCATGATAGCGGGAACGGTGCTCATGATAGCGGTCAGGGTGCCTGGCGGGGCCTCCGGGGCCTGGGGAGGGGGAGCCGCCGGCGCCCACACACGCCCAAGCCTGTCCCCCAGTGTGCAATGTAGAATGGGTCCCTGTCCCTCGCGTCCCATGCAAGGAACACACCTGCAGAGGGCCTGCTCATGATAGCGGGAACGGTGCTCATGATAGCGGTCAGGGTGCCTGGCGGGGCCTCCGGGGCCTGGGGAGGGGGAGCCGCCGGCGCCCACACACGCCCAAGCCTGTCCCCCAGTGTGCCATGTAGAATGGGTCCCTGTCCCTCGCGTCCCATGCAAGGAACACACCTGCAGAGGGCCTGCTCATGATAGCGGAACGGTGCTCATGATAGCGGTCAGGGTGCCTGGCGGGGCCTCCGGGGCCTTGGGGAGGGGGAGCCGCCGGCGCCCACACACGCCCAAGCCTGTCCCCCAGTGTGCCATGTAGAATGGGTCCCTGTCCCTCGCGTCCCATGCAAGGAACACACCTGCAGAGGGCCTGCTCATGATAGCGGAACGGTGCTCATGATAGCGGTCAGGGTGCCTGGCGGGGCCTCCGGGGCCTGGGGAGGGGGAGCCGCCGGCGCCCACACACGCCCAAGCCTGTCCCCCAGTGTGCCATGTAGAATGGGTCCCTGTCCCTCGCGTCCCATGCAAGGAACACACCTGCAGAGGGCCTGCTCATGATAGCGGAACGGTGCTCATGATAGCGGTCAGGGTGCCTGGCGGGGCCTCCGGGGCCTGGGGAGGGGGAGCCGCCGGCGCCCACACACGCCCAAGCCTGTCCCCCAGTGTGCCATGTAGAATGGGTCCCTGTCCCTCGCGTCCCATGCAAGGAACACACCTGCAGAGGGCCTGCTCATGATAGCGGGAACGGTGCTCATGATAGCGGTCAGGGTGCCTGGCGGGGCCTCCGGGGCCTGGGGAGGGGGGAGCCGCCGGCGCCCACACACGCCCAAGCCTGTCCCCCAGTGTGCAATGTAGAATGGGTCCCTGTCCCTCGCGTCCCATGCAAGGAACACACCTGCAGAGGGCCTGCTCATGATAGCGGAACGGTGCTCATGATAGCGGTCAGGGTGCCTGGCGGGGCCTCCGGGGCCTGGGGAGGGGGGGGCCGCCGGCGCCCACACACGCCCAAGCCTGTCCCCCAGTGTGCCATGTAGAATGGGTCCCTGTCCCTCGCGTCCCATGCAAGGAACACACCTGCAGAGGGCCTGCTCATGATAGCGGGAACGGTGCTCATGATAGCGGTCAGGGTGCCTGGCGGGGCCTCCGGGGCCTGGGGAGGGGGAGCCGCCGGCGCCCACACACGCCCAAGCCTGTCCCCCAGTGTGCCATGTAGAATGGGTCCCTGTCCCTCGCGTCCCATGCAAGGAACACACCTGCAGAGGGCCTGCTCATGATAGCGGAACGGTGCTCATGATAGCGGTCAGGGTGCCTGGCGGGGCCTCCGGGGCCTGGGGAGGGGGAGCCGCCGGCGCCCACACACGCCCAAGCCTGTCCCCCAGTGTGCCATGTAGAATGGGTCCCTGTCCCTCGCGTCCCATGCAAGGAACACACCTGCAGAGGGCCTGCTCATGATAGCGGAACGGTGCTCATGATAGCGGTCAGGGTGCCTGGCGGGGCCTCCGGGGCCTGGGGAGGGGGAGCCGCCGGCGCCCACACACGCCCAAGCCTGTCCCCCAGTGTGCCATGTAGAATGGGTCCCTGTCCCTCGCGTCCCATGCAAGGAACACACCTGCAGAGGGCCTGCTCATGATAGCGGGAACGGTGCTCATGATAGCGGTCAGGGTGCCTGGCGGGGCCTCCGGGGCCTGGGGAGGGGGAGCCGCCGGCGCCCACACACGCCCAAGCCTGTCCCCCAGTGTGCCATGTAGAATGGGTCCCTGTCCCTCGCGTCCCATGCAAGGAACACACCTGCAGAGGGCCTGCTCATGATAGCGGGAACGGTGCTCATGATAGCGGTCAGGGTGCCTGGCGGGGCCTCCGGGGCCTGGGGAGGGGGAGCCGCCGGCGCCCACACACGCCCAAGCCTGTCCCCCAGTGTGCAATGTAGAATGGGTCCCTGTCCCTCGCGTCCCATGCAAGGAACACACCTGCAGAGGGCCTGCTCATGATAGCGGAACGGTGCTCATGATAGCGGTCAGGGTGCCTGGCGGGGCCTCCGGGGCTTGGGGAGGGGGAGCCGCCGGCGCCCACACACGCCCAAGCCTGTCCCCCAGTGTGCCATGTAGAATGGGTCCCTGTCCCTCGCGTCCCATGCAAGGAACACACCTGCAGAGGGCCTGCTCATGATAGCGGAACGGTGCTCATGATAGCGGTCAGGGTGCCTGGCGGGGCCTCCGGGGCCTGGGGAGGGGGAGCCGCCGGCGCCCACACACGCCCAAGCCTGTCCCCCAGTGTGCCATGTAGAATGGGTCCCTGTCCCTCGCGTCCCATGCAAGGAACACACCTGCAGAGGGCCTGCTCATGATAGCGGGAACGGTGCTCATGATAGCGGTCAGGGTGCCTGGCGGGGCCTCCGGGGCTTGGGGAGGGGGAGCCGCCGGCGCCCACACACGCCCAAGCCTGTCCCCCAGTGTGCCATGTAGAATGGGTCCCTGTCCCTCGCGTCCCATGCAAGGAACACACCTGCAGAGGGCCTGCTCATGATAGCGGAACGGTGCTCATGATAGCGGTCAGGGTGCCTGGCGGGGCCTCCGGGGCCTGGGGAGGGGGAGCCGCCGGCGCCCACACACGCCCAAGCCTGTCCCCCAGTGTGCCATGTAGAATGGGTCCCTGTCCCTCGCGTCCCATGCAAGGAACACACCTGCAGAGGGCCTGCTCATGATAGCGGGAACGGTGCTCATGATAGCGGTCAGGGTGCCTGGCGGGGCCTCCGGGGCCTGGGGAGGGGGAGCCGCCGGCGCCCACACACGCCCAAGCCTGTCCCCCAGTGTGCCATGTAGAATGGGTCCCTGTCCCTCGCGTCCCATGCAAGGAACACACCTGCAGAGGGCCCTGCTCATGATAGCGGAACGGTGCTCATGATAGCGGTCAGGGTGCCTGGCGGGGCCTCCGGGGCCTGGGGAGGGGGAGCCGCCGGCGCCCACACACGCCCAAGCCTGTCCCCCAGTGTGCAATGTAGAATGGGTCCCTGTCCCTCGCGTCCCATGCAAGGAACACACCTGCAGAGGGCCTGCTCATGATAGCGGGAACGGTGCTCATGATAGCGGTCAGGGTGCCTGGCGGGGCCTCCGGGGCCTGGGGAGGGGGAGCCGCCGGCGCCCACACACGCCCAAGCCTGTCCCCCAGTGTGCCATGTAGAATGGGTCCCTGTCCCTCGCGTCCCATGCAAGGAACACACCTGCAGAGGGCCTGCTCATGATAGCGGGAACGGTGCTCATGATAGCGGTCAGGGTGCCTGGCGGGGCCTCCGGGGCCTGGGCCTGGGGAGGGGGAGCCGCCGGCGCCCACACACGCCCAAGCCTGTCCCCCAGTGTGCCATGTAGAATGGGTCCCTGTCCCTCGCGTCCCATGCAAGGAACACACCTGCAGAGGGCCTGCTCATGATAGCGGGAACGGTGCTCATGATAGCGGTCAGGGTGCCTGGCGGGGCCTCCGGGGCCTGGGGAGGGGGAGCCGCCGGCGCCCACACACGCCCAAGCCTGTCCCCCAGTGTGCAATGTAGAATGGGTCCCTGTCCCTCGCGTCCCATGCAAGGAACACACCTGCAGAGGGCCTGCTCATGATAGCGGGAACGGTGCTCATGATAGCGGTCAGGGTGCCTGGCGGGGCCTCCGGGGCCTGGGGAGGGGGAGCCGCCGGCGCCCACACACGCCCAAGCCTGTCCCCCAGTGTGCCATGTAGAATGGGTCCCTGTCCCTCGCGTCCCATGCAAGGAACACACCTGCAGAGGGCCTGCTCATGATAGCGGGAACGGTGCTCATGATAGCGGTCAGGGTGCCTGGCGGGGCCTCCGGGGCCTGGGGAGGGGGGAGCCGCCGGCGCCCACACACGCCCAAGCCTGTCCCCCAGTGTGCCATGTAGAATGGGTCCCTGTCCCTCGCGTCCCATGCAAGGAACGCACCTGCAGAGGGCCTGCTCATGATAGCGGGAACGGTGCTCATGATAGCGGTCAGGGTGCCTGGCGGGGCCTCCGGGGCCTGGGGAGGGGGAGCCGCCGGCGCCCACACACGCCCAAGCCTGTCCCCCAGTGTGCCATGTAGAATGGGTCCCTGTCCCTCGCGTCCCATGCAAGGAACACACCTGCAGAGGGCCCTGCTCAAGATAGCGGAACGGTGCTCATGATAGCGGTCAGGGTGCCTGGCGGGGCCTCCGGGGCCTGGGGAGGGGGAGCCGCCGGCGCCCACACACGCCCAAGCCTGTCCCCCAGTGTGCCATGTAGAATGGGTCCCTGTCCCTCGCGTCCCATGCAAGGAACACACCTGCAGAGGGCCTGCTCATGATAGCGGGAACGGTGCTCATGATAGCGGTCAGGGTGCCTGGCGGGGCCTCCGGGGCCTGGGGAGGGGGAGCCGCCGGCGCCCACACACGCCCAAGCCTGTCCCCCAGTGTGCAATGTAGAATGGGTCCCTGTCCCTCGCGTCCCATGCAAGGAACACACCTGTGGAGGCCCTGCTCATGATAGCGGAACGGTGCTCATGATAGCGGTCAGGGTGCCTGGCGGGGCCTCCGGGGCTTGGGGAGGGGGAGCCGCCGGCGCCCACACACGCCCAAGCCTGTCCCCCAGTGTGCCATGTAGAATGGGTCCCTGTCCCTCGCGTCCCATGCAAGGAACACACCTGCAGAGGGCCTGCTCATGATAGCGGGAACGGTGCTCATGATAGCGGTCAGGGTGCCTGGCGGGGCCTCCGGGGCCTGGGGAGGGGGAGCCGCCGGCGCCCACACACGCCCAAGCCTGTCCCCCAGTGTGCCATGTAGAATGGGTCCCTGTCCCTCGCGTCCCATGCAAGGAACACACCTGCAGAGGGCCTGCTCATGATAGCGGGAACGGTGCTCATGATAGCGGTCAGGGTGCCTGGCGGGGCCTCCGGGGCCTGGGGAGGGGGAGCCGCCGGCGCCCACACACGCCCAAGCCTGTCCCCCAGTGTGCAATGTAGAATGGGTCCCTGTCCCTCGCGTCCCATGCAAGGAACACACCTGCAGAGGGCCTGCTCATGATAGCGGGAACGGTGCTCATGATAGCGGTCAGGGTGCCTGGCGGGGCCTCCGGGGCCTGGGGAGGGGGAGCCGCCGGCGCCCACACACGCCCAAGCCTGTCCCCCAGTGTGCCATGTAGAATGGGTCCCTGTCCCTCGCGTCCCATGCAAGGAACACACCTGCAGAGGCCCTGCTCAAGATAGCGGAACGGTGCTCATGATAGCGGTCAGGGTGCCTGGCGGGGCCTCCGGGGCTTGGGGAGGGGGAGCCGCCGGCGCCCACACACGCCCAAGCCTGTCCCCCAGTGTGCCATGTAGAATGGGTCCCTGTCCCTCGCGTCCCATGCAAGGAACACACCTGTGGAGGCCCTGCTCAAGATAGCGGGAACGGTGCTCATGATAGCGGTCAGGGTGCCTGGCGGGGCCTCCGGGGCCTGGGGAGGGGGAGCCGCCGGCGCCCACACACGCCCAAGCCTGTCCCCCAGTGTGCCATGTAGAATGGGTCCCTGTCCCTCGCGTCCCATGCAAGGAACGCACCTGCAGAGGGCCTGCTCATGATAGCGGGACGGTGCTCATGATAGCGGTCAGGGTGCCTGGCGGGGCCTCCGGGGCCTTGGGGAAGGGGAGCCGCCGGCGACCCACACACCGGCCCAAGCCTGTTCCCCCAGTTGTGCCATGTAGAAGTGTCCTGTCCCTCGCGCCCATGCAAGGAAGGAACGCACCTGCAGAGGGCACCGATCATGATTAGCGGAACGGGATCATGATAGCTGTTCAGGGTGCCTGGCGGGACTCCGGGGCTGGGGAGGGGGCGGGAAGCGCCGGGCCACACACTCCCAAGCCTGTCCCCCAGTGCCACTGTATGATGGGTCCCTGTCCCTCGCGTCCCATGCAAGAAACACACCTGCAGAGGGCCTGCTCATGATAGCGGAACGGTGGTGATAGCGGTCATGGTGCCTGGCGGGGCCTCCTGCTGCTCGGGCGGAGCCGGGCCCACACACACCAACCTTGCCTCCCAGCGGTGCCATGTAGAATGGGGTCCCTGCGCAGGAGGCACTCGACCGGCACACTGATGGCCGCCACACCATGATCGGGGTCGGGAACGGGTCAAAGGGTCAATGAAGCTGCCCATTTGGGGCATTGTAATTGAGGTACCGTAAGCCTTACATAGCGCCCAAGCTCTGCTCAAGATAGCGATGTATCAGCGTGCGCATTTTCATGATATGTAGGTTTCGCGTCACGCTTCCTTCTGGATTAACGGCCCGCAACCTGTAAACGCTAGGAAAGCCTCCACGACGGCTATGCCTGAAAGACATGGTGGCAGGGTAAGCGTGCCGGTCGCACCTTGTACCCCGTTGCCGGTCCAATACGCTCCCAGCTCGCTAACGCCCCTCCCGTGATGCGCTAACCAAATGCAACGCTATTTATTGGTAAGCGAGGGTCACAGGTTTCACGGCATAAAGACATGAGCGATAACTGCCCATTCAATACGTATCCGTTTGCACTCCCTTCCTTCCTGCCGCCCTATTCATCGCATGCTACCTAACTATCACTGTGACAGTGCAAACGTTGCAGCCAACAGAACAAAACTAAGGTTCCGCATAGGTGTGGACACCGATTGCAACATCGTAGCACCTAGACCGTGGAAACTGTGATGGGGGAAATGAAGCAGGATGCCCCAAACTATGTTCCCTCGGTATCCTCCTTGCCAACTGGCATAGCAGGCACGGGAATATCCGTGGCTGTTGCGACGGCGATAATACTAACCGGGGGACAACATCGCAACCAGCGCCAAGCGCCAGTGCACCGAAAACTGTCCCAAAACGATGCCGACAATAGCTTCAGTGCTCAAGATAACTCGGCCAGACTCCTGTCCGTCATCTGCAGGCTGCTGTCCCTCACCTGCGGGCAGGCAGCATTGGACAACGCATTGCGTACATCTGTATCAGAGGATACTCCGTCATGCATCTTACGCTAAAGGTGAGACGATTCGAGATCTCTTCAACCACAAATGATTAGAGGCATCACTTACTAGCTGAGGCCTTGATGCTGCAGTCTCAAGAACGCATGGGATTCGTTGTAGGGGCAAGCTGTAAGAAGCCATTACAGTCCGCGCAGGTCCACATATACCACAACAATGGCCAGAGTGGCATGCTACATGTATTGCAGTAAAGGTAAAACGGAACGTAGGGCCTCGATGTACGCACACCGTAAGCCAAGATTACGCAAGAATGGCTGCTGGTGGAGAAAAGCATGTGGCTGCATGACAATGCAAAGGAAAGAGCATCAAACAGCCTCTTAAACTGGGCAACGTACGTACCTGTGATAAGAATGGGCAGATCACAGGCGGCTTGGCTTGATTGCAGCCTGGCTTGCGATTGCCCACGCCCAAGCTGCTGCCCGGTGCATGAAGACGAGTCAATGACCGTCGGTGTGTCGAAATCAACGTTCCCTCACAAATGGTCGTTGGCTTGCAGTGGCCGCACGCGGGATGGTTTTGATGGCCAGAGGTGAGGTCGCTCAGGCCAATCTGCACCACGGACCATGGATCCATTTTTCAGATACAGGAAACAAACAAAACCGGCTCATGTATGAGCACTGTTTGCCAACAGCTAGAATTGTCACAGCCAATTCCGTAGGGCCGGTGTGTTGCCCAGCACACGCTGCCGCGTTTCACTCAATTATCTTCAACTGAACCCACCAGATCAGCACCGAGCAGTCCACGTATCCACCAGTCACTTCCCATGGAAGCGCGGTGGTCCCATCGATACGGTACACTTTCTTGCCCTGGACGACGTTCAATCCGACTGCAGGCCAAAGAGCTTAACGAACATAGCGTTGTGATGAGCGTACATCACAGGGTTGCGGCGCGCTTGGGAGCTCATGCAATAGTTCGCATAGTATGGGACTCGTCGATGACGAGTCCACCTGAGGCAATGTCAACAGCATGCAGGCCTGTTTCAATCACTTCAAACCAACAAAAATGCTGACGGGACATGATGGCCTTCGTTTGATGTCAATGGAGACACAAACATGCTGCATAAGCTTGCCTTCGCAGCTTTAGACTATCGAGTGCACAGCTCAAGTACAAGCTCCGCTTACCTCTGTGAGGATTGGAGAAAGTATTTGATCCTTCAGCGGTGTGCGATGTCACAACAAAGCATCGGGGATTGCGTGTTTGGCTTCAATTCCACTAGTGGAGAGGCAGCATACGTTTGCCGACAAGGCGTTCATGTCGAGCAATGCTCCGCCAGCATCCTGAGCACATAGAGTTGCCACATGAAACTCCTTGCACCAGGAATGTTGGCATTAAGGTGAACGAAAGAGGCGACTGTGGTCACACTACAGTATGACAATCTTTTCATCAAACGGCCACCGCAAGGCCCCTGCCACCTCGTTAGAGCCTCTGTGTAGCGTGCAAATGATACTTGGGCTTGCTTGGGGCCATAGGGAGTCCAGGTAGCAAACCCATGCCACGACTGGCGGCTTGGCCTGAGACGTGTTCCAGAAGCTTGCCACACGTCCTGTCATTCCGAGTAGGCATTCGTGATGTGCTGTAAAGCGCATTGGCCTGCACCTCCTTGTAAAGAAGGCAGCCATGAACGATCCACTCACACGCTTTGCAAGGCACCATCGTCCGCTGATGCTCTGCAGTGAAAGAACGTAGGGTGAAGCACTTGTTACAGCACAGGTGGGTTACGAGGTGTATGGTTCGCAAGGTTCCAAAGGTGACAAGCCAATGCCTGTGCAGAAGTAACCTGATTCCTTGCTTACGTGAAGGAAAAAGCTTTGGTAAAGTTCGACGGTGACCACACAAAGAATGGTCGGACGGCATTCACTTGCTCTTGAAGCGCGAGTGAGGTCTTGGGGCGGACGTGGGGTCAAGCGCAATCCGATTGCAACCTGAACGCATGCGAGTAATGCAAGCAGGAGACGACAGAGGGACTGATGAGGGGCTCCTCCATCCATGACATCAACGACTACCGGTGTGTACTGAGTCCATGTACTGATCATCCCATGCATCATGGCGGCCACATTTCTTCCCGACATTTACATTCAGCATAGCCAGTCCCACATGTTTTGATTGGTGTATATAAGGTTCTCATCACACATGAGAGCCCTGTACGTAACTAACCTGACTTTGAGTTCAGTAGCTGCAGGCATGGCTCCACGCATATGTGCTGGTGTAGGCAAACACGTGGTAGCAAATCCAATGCCTCCTGTTCAGGCCAGTGGGATTCCAGATGAGTATGATCACTTTGCGACCTATCTGCCGACTGACTACCTTGAGTCAAGCCACCCACAATCCATCACAACTCACCAGGAATCAGAGAGCTGGCTGTCGGGTGTGGCCACAGAATGCAGTGGCACCTGAAACACCTTGCTCCTGGAAGTTGCAGAGGACAGGTCGGGCACAGGCGCTCCACACTGGTGCAGAATGTAGACTTCGTTGTTGCGCTTGTTTGTTACAAGCTTGTAGGTTCGGCGATACTCAATTGTAAAATCGCTAGCGAACGACCTGCATTTGAAGAAGAGTGGCGTGAGGGCAGCGGAGCGTGGCCGACGGCATTAAGTGCTTCACTGGATGGTGGCGCAACGGCCATGGTGATCAGCAGGTCCCGCACCTTCGCCTGAATCTCCACAGGAAGAGGTTTGACTGTGCTGTTAACTACAGGCGAGCCTGTCAAGCAGTCTGCTGCTGAGACGGCGACGAAAGGCATCACCCATGCTCCAGCGAGCAGCGCGAGCAGAGCGAATGCAAGCCATCGGGCTTCATGGTCTCTGAAGTCATCCGCAGATCATGTGATGGAAATTGGCGGCCGGCGCTGGGAATTCTCGTGATGCTTCACAATGCGACGACCTGCTATGGTCAGAGAAGAATGCGGTCCCGACAGACATATGATCCTTGTTGTTCGGGTAGTTGTTGGTATGGCGCTGTCCCTCTTTGTATTGGAGGGTAACCGCCCGGCGGAGGCAGGTTCGTTGTATGGCGCTGTTAGCGCTGTCCCCTTTTGTACCGGAGGACGGTACCCCCGTCCCTTTTTCTCCTAGGCACCTGCCCATTTTCCATTGTGTGCTTCGTGTAGAGCTCTCATACCTCTACTGATCCACACAGGGTTTGCTCTACC
>JAEHOE010000377.1:0-27346 GCA_016858145.1 Edaphochlamys debaryana | reverse complement strand
GCGCTGCTCGGCATTGGTGCCGCGGTGGTGCGCGACCCACTTTTGGAGAGGAGTAGGTCGTGGACTCTCCTCTTTCGGCCCGTGGAGCCGTCATCCAGCGTCTCGGGGCTCGCCAGTACCGTTTGAGGCGGCCAGGAGCGCTAGCGCTAGAGGGGCCTTGCGGCGGACATGTCGCCTTCTGTCGCATTTCGGCAACCCGCTCGCTGCAGTCTTGGTCGCGGTGCACTTCTAGCTTGAAGTTTACCACTCCGCGCTGGTTGGCTGGTCACCAGCCGGCCATCTTACGGGCCTCGAGCCCATCCATCCCGCCCCCGCCCCCGAGCACCTATGCAGGGGCTTTCCCGTCCGGCGCCGCTCCATGTGAGCGGCCGCCGTTTCTCGCCCGCGGCCGGCCAGCCGGCCGCCGAGCGGCGGAAACCACCTACCGTGGTCCCTGCACCCAGCGCTGGGACACAGCCCCCGCAGCTGCTCTGGCTGCGTGGGGTCTGCACCCCGGCCGCAAGCTGCCTGGCAGCACCCTAACGTCCGGGCCCTTGGGGCCGGATACCGTGGAGGTCCCGGTCCTGCGACTCGGGCGCCTTGAGGGGGAGATCAAGGCTTTGGGTCGTTGGTCACAGCCAGACTGCGGGAGTTGGGGGCCATGGCGGTCAACTCTCTCTGCGAGAAATATAGCAGCGGGGGTCAGCCCTGCCCGTTTGTGGGGGCTGCCTACGGGGGTGACCTTGGTAGCTTCTCCATCCAGCTTCACCCCGACGCCTCCCTCCGTTCCCAGGCTGAGACGGCCTCACTGCTGCGTCAACCTCACCTGGCCCTGCCTGTGGGCCCTGACGTTCTCCGCATCCCCATCCAGTCCCAACGGGTAATCCAGGCGCCCCATAACGGGAAGCTGCTGTTCCTCAATCTCCCTTGGCACCTGTGCAAGGAGGCGTGGTGGCGGAGATCCTGCGGTGTGCAGGATGGGAGGCTCCAGGCCCAGACGGCTCAGGGGGGCGAGTGCGGGTGGTGTCAGAGAGCCTGGGAGAGCCAGGCGGCGGCGAAGGCGGGCCGCCGTGCCTCCTCCCCGTTAGCTCCCCGCTGGTTGCCTTTGTTGACGCCCAGGACATTGACGCCCTCTTCCAAAGCCTGCCTGACAGTTTCATTTTTGGCGACTCCACCGTACGCATCAAGAAGCGGGCCTCCGCGAGGCGGCGCCCGACACGCCCTGTGGGCCCGCCCCCGACGGGGAGCCCATGGAGGCGGACAGGACCACACCTCCGGTCCAGGTGCAGTCGGGCACCAGCGCCCAGGACACGGGCGGGTCTGCTCGGACAGGGGAGGGCCACCCTAAGCCAGGCCGGGGACGGATGGGGACCCCACGTGCCCCGGGCGGGGCCCGAGGTTTCGTGGGAGCCGCCGGGGAGCCCATGGAGGCGGACAGGACCACACCTCCGGTCCAGGTGCAGTCGGGCACCAGTGCTCCGGACACGGGGGCGTCTGTTCGGGCAGGGGAGGGAAACCCTGCACCGGGCCAGGGTTCGGTTGGGGACCCCGCTTGCCCCGGGCGGGGCCCGAGGGTTTCATGGGGCCCAGCCCCCCCACCCCCGCGGGGGATGAGCCGGGGCCCAGAGATGCACGCCCGCCCTCCCCTCCCCTCTCCCTGCCCGCCCAGCGGGTGGGCGACGGTCAGACCCCCGTCCGCCCAGCTCCTTCCCCCCCTCAGGCTGGGCCATCTCCGGCTGAGCGCGTGGGCAGAAGCCTCTTTGGGGCAGTCCCCCCGGCACAGCGGATCGGGCGTCCAGCTGGCGCCGGAACCCCCTGGATGCGGTCCTCCAGCAGGTCAGCACGGACAAGGCGCGCAGCACCTCACCCCTCCGCCGGCCGGCGTGGAATGCAGCCCAGCAGCGGACCACCAGGCCGGCTCGGTGCAGGAGGGCCTGGCGGCAGACCGCCCGCGCCGCCCAGCCCGCCGCCGCCTCCCCAGGCGGCCGCCAGCCCCGGCCGTGAGCCGGCGGGCTGGGCCCGCTCCCTGCCCTGCCACTACCTGGCGACCGGCGCGCACGTCCTGGCAACCCACACTCGTTGCCGGGCCCTTCCTGATCCAGCTGTTCGCCAGCACTCAGCGGCCTCTGCCGTCGTGCGAGCTGACGACCCGCGGCCTCTCGTTGGAGAGCTGGTGCCAGGAAGTCTTCGCACAGTACGACGCAGCACGGCACCCTCGGCCCCGCCACGCCGCCCGACCCTTCACGGCGGCGGGCGGCGCTGGCCCAATGAGCGCGCCTGGCGCCGCGCGCCCCCTCAAGCTCCTGACCGTCCAACGTGAATGGTCTGGGGTAGCGGGGCGCGCGCTGGGGGCTCTGGGGGTACCAGCTGCAGGCGGCCGCAACCCGGACCTCACCTTCATTCAGGAGGCTAAGCTGAGCACGGCAGGCGGAGTTTGAATCGGGATGCTGCAGCGAGGTGTCGGGGGCCGGCGACCCCCTGGAAGGCAAGTGGGCTTACAGCCCCCGGCACGGAGAAGAGCAGAGGGACGGCTGTGTGCTTTAGCTCGCCCGGGCTTGTCGCTCCCCGGATTGTTCGCCAGGCCGCCACGTGTGATAGTGACGGAGGGTGGTGTGTTGGGATTGGGCACGTGGTGTCACCTCCGCCTGCGCCTGCTCTGCATCTACGCCCCCCGCTGACGCTAACGAGCGGCCCGCCTTCTTTTGAGTCCCTGCGGCCGTACCTTGAGACGGACCGGCACATCATCATGGGTGAGACTTCAACTGCGTGGTGTCGGCCAAGGAGGAGCAACGCAAGTCCGCACATCGGAAAAAAGGGAGCTCACGAGCCTGCTGCGGCTGCAAACTGAATTCTCTCTGGGTGGACCGTGGGTGACAAAGGCCTGGGGGCGGGGTTCACACACCTCGCCCACCAACGAGCGCAACTCGTCAGCCCGGTTGGGACCGCTGGTTGATTAGTGCAGGGCGTTACCCTGGGTAGTGGGGGGTGGAGTTGGTCCCAGGAGCCCAGCTGATCAATGGGCGTGCTGCTTAGCCTGTCGCTGCCTGACCTGCCCGGCCCTCGGGCACCAGGGTTGAGTCCTTCCCGACCTCACCTTCTCTATCACCCCCGCCTCAAGCCCGCCCTCGAAGCTGCCCTGACTGCAGCGGCACAGGCTCAGGACGGTGCAGCGCCAACTGCGGATCCTCGGGACGCCTGGGAAGTGCTCAAGCGGCGCCTGCATGTGATTGCCGATGACCTCCACCGCCAGCACACCCGCCAACAGGCCGCTGAGATCTCTTCTGCCCTCCTCTCCGCTAAAGCAGCCTGGCAGCACAGGTCAACACCCCACCTGGCTCCGCCGCACTACCGCGCTGCAGCGCTTGCCAGTCACCGCCTCGCCGATGCCCTGCAGCGGCAAGCAGCACGGAGTCAGGCTGCGCTGGACGCAGCTTACCATCAACACGGTGACCGGGGTACGGCTTGGTTCCACCGGCTGGGGCAGGAGGCCCGATCCCGTGAGCTCATAACTCATCTCTCTGTCCCGGGCTCACCTGACCCAGTCCCCCTCAGCCGCCCTGATGCGCTGAACACCATCAGCACTGCTGCCCGCGCCATGTACAGCAGTGACAGCCCAAAGGCTTGTTCCGAGCAGGGGAAGTCAAGGTGGAGGCTCAGGAGGCTCTCCTCCAACGACTGCAGCGGCGGCTGCCCCCGTCTCTGCGGGACTCGGTGGACGCCGTGGACCTGGACGGCAAGCTCACGCTGGATGAGTTGGCAGCGGCTCTTTCCTCTTGCGCCAATGGCAAGGCGCCAGGTTCAGATGGGCTGCCGTACGAGGTGTACAAGGTGCTGTGGGCTACCTTGGGGCCACGCCTGCTGGCTGCGGCCAATGCGGCTTTTGAGGGAGGTTCAGTAGGGGATGGAGCGGGCCGCTGCGGCTCGCTGCCGAGCAGCTGGCGGGAGGGCCACATCTCGCTGATCTACAAGGGCAAAGGCCTGCCCCGTCACGCCCTCCCCAGCTACCGCCCCATCACGCTCCTGCAGTGCGACTACAAGCTCGTCTGCAAGGCAATCAGCAACCGGCTGCAGCCCGCGCTGGCCCTGCTCGTTGACCCCCTCCAGACCGCCTTCCTCGCAGGCCGGTGGATTGGAGACAATGTGCTGTACCACCTGGCCATGGCCCATTGGCTGGAGAGGACGGGGGCGCCTGCCGCCTGCATCATGCTGGATATTGAGAAGGCGTACGATAGGGTGGACAGGGGGTGGCTGTACCGGGTGGTTGAGGCTATGGGGTTTGGGCCGCGCATGCAGCGGTGGCTGCGCCTCCTCACCTCTGATTGGGGCGGCACGGGTAATGGTCAACGGGCACCTGTCCGATGCTTTCCCTGTTCGCAATGGGCTAGAGCAGGGCAGCACGCTGTCTCCCGTCCTTTGGGTGTTGCAGCTCGAACCCATTACCTCCTACCTTCACCACCTCTGCTCGACTGGGGCCCTGCGAACCCCTGCGCTGCCCACCGGTGCCCCCGCCCCGCAGCCTCCCATCATGCAGATGACACCGTGCTGCTGGTGGAGAACCTGGACCGTGACGGCCCCATTGCCAAGGCGGCCGTGCAGCTCTACTGCGACGCCAGCAACGCCAAGGAGAACGCTACCAAGGCCAAGGGGTTCGTGCTTGGCTCCCACCCGCCTGTGCATGGCGCCCACGCCGCCACCGGGGCCAGCTTCCCGCAGCCTGGAGAGGACCCCCCTCGGCACCTCGGCATCCCCCTCACGCCACCGACACCGACCGAGCAGCCAGCCTGAGCTACGGCAGCCGTGTGGGTCGGCTGCACTGCCTCGCCCGGACTTGGCGGCAACACGGCCTCAACCTGGTGGCGCGGACCCACGGTCGCCAAGCAAGTGCTGGGCAACACGCTGACCTACCACCTCGCCTTCGTCCCACTGCCGCCAACCCAGCTGGCCGCCGTGCGCAAGTGTGTCAACGACTTCGTCGCCTCCTCCTTCCTCCCGGAAGACGCCACCCTCGTTAGCCGCGGCCTTGCGGCCTTTTGCCCAAGGCCGCCACCGCCTGCTTGGGCCGCGCCCAAGGCGGCATCGGCCACCTGGACCTGGACGCCTTCTCCACCACCCTCCACGGCAAAGCCATCGCGCAGCTCGCCCAGCCCGGACGCCAGCCCTGGAAGCAGCTCCTGCAGGCGCTGTACGGGGCATGGGCCCCGCCGGGGTACTGGGGGGTTGGGGTTGGGTGTATGGGACCGCTCAGGCTCCGGCTGGTTTGCCCTCGTGGCTAGCTGGCTTTGCTTGCTGCCTACCGTGCAACCCGCCCAGAACCCTGCCCCCTGCCGCCAGACACCGACCCGCGAGCCATCCTGCAGGAGCCCCTCTTCTTTAACGCTGCCTTGGTCGACCCCTCAACCCGCCAGCCCTTCCAGCCCCCCTCCCCCCTGCCCGCGGACCTGCCACTCACAGTCGCACAGCTCCACCAAGCCAGCGAGGACGTGCGGCAACAACCCCTCTTCATCGCCATTGCCAGCGCCGCCCCTCCCAGCTGGCTGCGCCTCCTCCCGGCGGGACTGGGCGCCCCCCAGCCCCTGGCAGCCACAGCTTGGGAGACTTCCGGGGACGGCGGGTGGGTCCACTTACTTACTTACTTCACAGCGTTCTCACCAGCACCTCCGAGCTTGGTGCCGACCTGCGAGCATCCTTGCTACTGCCCCTGAACTTTCTCCGACTTTTCGCCTCAATCTTATCGCGGTGCTGTTAGAGTAGGACAACAGTTCGTATACAGGCACGCGGAGCCGCGGTTGCGCTCTCGCGGCAGCAACATCTCTTCGACCAACTTTCCGGACTTCCCGCGTCGCCCGCTTCCCTTCTGCGCTATCGATTGCTTGTTGTTGGAGCAGCATATCGCGCTGCTCGGCATTGGTGCCGCGGTGGTGCGCGACCCACTTTTGGAAGAGGAGTAGGTCGTGGACTCTCCTCTTTCGGCCCGTGGAGCCGTCATCCAGCGTCTCGGGGCTCGCCAGTACCGTTTTAGGCGGCCAGAAGCGCTAGCGCTAGAGGGGCCTTGCGGCGGACATGTCGCCTGCTGTCGCATTTCGGCAACCCGCTCGCTGCAGTCTTGGTCGCGGTGCACTTCTAGCTTGAAGTTTACCACTCCGCGCTGGGTTGGCTGGTCACCAGCCGGCCATCTTACGGGCCTCGAGCCCATCCATCCCGCCACCCGCCCCCGAGCACCTATGCAGGGGCTTTCCCGTCCGGCGCCGCTCCATGTGAGCGGCCGCCGTTTCTCGCCCGCGGCCGGCCAGCCGGCCGCCGAGCGGCGGAAGACCACCTACCGTGGTCCCTGCACCCAGCGCTGGGACACAGCCCCCGCAGCTGCTCTGGCTGCGTGGGGTCTGCACCCCGGCCGCAAGCTGCCTGGCAGCACCCTAACGTCCGGGCCCTTGGGGCCGGATACCGTGGAGGTCCCGGTCCTGCGACTCGGGCGCCTTGAGGGGGAGATCAAGGCTTTGGGTCGTTGGTCACAGCCAGGACTGCGGGAGTTGGGGGCCATGGCGGTCAACTCTCTCTGCGAGAAATATAGCAGCGGGGGTCAGCCCTGCCCGTTTGTGGGGGCTGCCTACGGGGGTGACCTTGGTAGCTTCTCCATCCAGCTTCACCCCGACGCCTCCCTCCGTTCCCAGGCTGAGACGGCCTCACTGCTGCGTCAACCTCACCTGGCCCTGCCTGTGGGCCCTGACGTTCTCCGCATCCCCATCCAGTCCCAACGGGTAATCCAGGCGCCCCATAACGGGAAGCTGCTGTTCCTCAATCTCCCTTGGCACCTGTGCAAGGAGGGCGTGGTGGCGGAGATCCTGCGGTGTGCAGGATGGGAGGCTCCAGGCCCAGACGGCTCAGGGGGGCGAGTGCGGGTGGTGTCAGAGAGCCTGGGAGAGCCAGGCGGCGGCGAAGGCGGGCCGCCGTGCCTCCTCCCCGTTAGCTCCCCGCTGGTTGCCTTTGTTGACGCCCAGGACATTGACGCCCTCTTCCAAAGCCTGCCTGACAGTTTCATTTTTGGCGACTCCACCGTACGCATCAAGAAGCGGGACCTCCGCGAGGCGGCGCCCGACACGCCCTGTGGGCCCGCCCCCGACGGGGAGCCCATGGAGGCGGACAGGACCACACCTCCGGTCCAGGTGCAGTCGGGCACCAGCGCTCAGGACACGGGGGCGTCTGTTCGGACAGGGGAGGGCCACCCTAAGCCAGGCCCGGGGACGGATGGGGACCCCACGTGCCCCCGGGCGGGGCCCGAGGGTTTCGTGGGAGCCGCCGGGGAGCCCATGGAGGCGGACAGGACCACACCTCCGGTCCAGGTGCAGTCGGGCACCAGTGCTCCGGACACGGGGGCGTCTGTTCGGACAGGGGAGGGAAACCCTGCACCGGGCCAGGGTTCGGTTGGGGACCCCGCTTGCCCCCGGGCGGGGCCCGAGGGTTTCATGGGGCCCAGCCCCCCCACCCCGCACGCGGGGGAGGAGCCGGGGCCCAGGGATGCCCGCCCGCCCTCCCCTCCCCTCTCCCTGCCCGCCCAGCGGGTGGGCGACGGTCAGACCCCCGTCCGCCCAGCTCCTTCCCCCCCTCAGGCTGGGCCATCTCCGGCTGAGCGCGTGGGCAGAAGCCTCTTTGAGGGCAGTCCCCCCGGCACAGCGGATCGGGCGTCCAGCTGGCGCCGGAACCCCCTGGATGCGGTCCTCCAGCAGGTCAGCACGGACAAGGCGCGCAGCACCTCACCCCTCCGCCGGGCCGGCGTGGGAATGCAGCCCAGCAGTGGACCACCAGGCCGGCTCGGTGCAGGAGGGCCTGGCGGCAGACCGCCCGCGCCGCCCAGCCCGCCGCCGCCTCCCCAGGCGGCCGCCAGCCCCGGCCGTGAGCCGGCGGGCTGGGCCCGCTCCCTGCCCGCCACTACCCCTCGCCGTGCCGGGCCCTCCCAGCAGCCGGCCCAGGGCCTCACCTCTCCACCCAGCCCAGCTCCGCAACCTGTTCCCCCCGACGCCAGCCGCGGCGGCGGCGGCACAGAGTCCGGTGCCGCCGCCTGGCGGCGATCACGTGGCGGCTCCCGCCCCTGCCGCCGCCACCTCTGGCCAGCGTCGACGCGCCGCCCCGCCGCCCCGCGCAGCCGCCCCCAGCCAGTCGCCTCCCCTCATCAGCCCTACACCAGAGCCCCGCCCCCAGCCCGCCCCAGCGGCGGAGGACCGGGTCGGCCCCACACCAGCGTCTGCCCCTGCGGCGGAGGACGGGCCCCTGCCGACCCGCCACCTCAACGACCTCCTCCTCTGCCCCGGCATGACCCCGCTGTCACCCGCACAGCTGGGGCGCAAGCTGGCCCCTATCCAGCTCGGGGCTGGGTGGATGGACGCCATCACAGCGTACCTGGCGACCGGCGCGCACGTCCTGGCAACCCACACTCGTTGCCGGGCCTTCCTGATCCAGCTGTTCGCCAGCACTCAGCGGCCTCTGCCGTCGTGCGAGCTGACGGACCCGCGGCCTCTCGTGGAGAGCTGGTGCCAGGAAGTCTTCGCACAGTACGACGCAGCACGGCACCCTCGGCCCCGCCACGCCGCCCGACCCTTCACGGCGGCGGGCGGCGCTGCCCAATGAGCGCGCCTGGCGCCGCGCGCCCCCTCAAGCTCCTGACCGTCAACGTGAATGGTCTGGGGGTAGCGGGGCGCGCGCTGGGGCTCTGGGGGTACCAGCTGCAGGCGGCCGGCAACCCGGACCTCACCTTCATTCAGGAGGCTAAGCTGAGCACGCAGGCGGAGTTTGAATCGGTGCTGCAGCGAGGTCGGGGGCCCGGCGACCCCTGGAAAGGCAAGTGGGCTTACAGCCCCGGCACGGAGAAGAGCAGAGGGACGGCTGTGCTAGCTCGCCCGGGCTTGTCGCTCCCCGGGATTGTTCGCCAGGCCGCCACGTGTGATAGTGACGGGAGGGTGGTGTGTTGGGATTGGGACGTGGTGCACCTCCGCCTGCGCCTGCTCTGCATCTACGCCCCCGCTGACGCTAACGAGCGGCCCGCCTTCTTTGAGTCCCTGCGGCCCTACCTTGAGACGGACCGGCACATCATCATGGGTGGAGACTTCAACTGCGTGGTGTCGGCCAAGGAGGAGCAACGCAAGTCCGCACATCGGAAAAAGGGAGCTCATGAGCTGCTGCGGCTGCAAACTGAATTCTCTCTGGTGGACCCGTGGGTGACAAAGGGCCTGGGGGCGGGGTTCACACACCTCGCCACCAACGAGCGCAACTCGTCAGCCCGGTTGGACCGCTGGTTGATTAGTGCAGGGGCGTTACCCTGGGTAGTGGGGGTGGAGTTGGTCCCAGGAGCCCCAGCTGATCACATGGGCGTGCTGCTTAGCCTGTCGCTGCCTGACCTGCCCGCCCTCGGGCACAAGGGTTGGTCCTTCCCGACCTACCTCCTCTATCACCCCCGCCTCAAGCCCGCCCTCGAAGCTGCCCTGACTGCAGCGGCACAGGCTCAGGACGGTGCAGCGCCAACTGCGGATCCTCGGGACGCCTGGGAAGTGCTCAAGCGGCGCCTGCATGTGATTGCCGATGACCTCCACCGCCAGCACACCCGCCAACAGGCCGCTGAGATCTCTTCTGCCCTCCTCTCCGCTAAAGCAGCCCTGGCAGCACAGGTCAACACCCCACCTGGCTCCGCCGCCTACCGCGCTGCAGCGCTTGCCAGTCACCGCCTCGCCGATGCCCTGCAGCGGCAAGCAGCACGGAGTCAGGCTGCGCTGGACGCAGCTTACCATCAACACGGTGACCGGGGTACGGCTTGGTTCCACCGGCTGGGGCAGGAGGCCCGATCCCGTGAGCTCATAACTCATCTCTCTGTCCCGGGCTCACCTGACCCAGTCCCCCTCAGCCGCCCTGATGCGCTGAACACCATCAGCACTGCTGCCCGCGCCATGTACAGCAGTGACAGCCCAACAGGCTTGTTCCGAGCAGGGGAAGTCAAGGTGGAGGCTCAGGAGGCTCTCCTCCAACGACTGCAGCGGCGGCTGCCCCCGTCTCTGCGGGACTCGGTGGACGCCGTGGACCTGGACGGCAAGCTCACGCTGGATGAGCTGGCAGCGGCTCTTTCCTCTTGCGCCAATGGCAAGGCGCCAGGTTCGGATGGGCTGCCGTACGAGGTGTACAAGGTGCTGTGGGCTACCTTGGGGCCACGCCTGCTGGCTGCGGCCAATGCGGCTTTTGAGGGAGGTTCAGTAGGGGATGGAGCGGCCGCTGCGGCCTCGCTGCCGAGCAGCTGGCGGGAGGGCCACATCTCGCTGATCTACAAGGGCAAAGGCCTGCCCCGTCACGCCCTCCCCAGCTACCGCCCCATCACGCTCCTGCAGTGCGACTACAAGCTCGTCTGCAAGGCAATCAGCAACCGGCTGCAGCCCGCGCTGGCCCTGCTCGTTGACCCCCTCCAGACCGCCTTCCTCGCAGGCCGGTGGATTGGAGACAATGTGCTGTACCACCTGGCCATGGCCCATTGGCTGGAGAGGACGGGGGCGCCTGCCGCCTGCATCATGCTGGATATTGAGAAGGCGTACGATCGGGTGGACAGGGGGTGGCTGTACCGGGTGGTTGAGGCTATGGGGTTTGGGCCGCGCATGCAGCGGTGGCTGCGCCTCCTCACCTCTGATGGGGCGGCACGGGTAATGGTCAACGGGCACCTGTCCGATGCTTTCCCTGTTCGCAATGGGCTAGAGCAGGGCAGCACGCTGTCTCCCGTCCTTTGGGTGTTGCAGCTCGAACCCCTTACCTCCTACCTTCACCACCTCTGCTCGACTGGGGCCCTGCGAACCCCTGCGCTGCCCACCGGTGCCCCCGCCCCGCCAGCCTCCCATCATGCAGATGACACCGTGCTGCTGGTGGAGAACCTGGACCGTGACGGCCCCATCGCCAAGGCGGCCGTGCAGCTCTACTGCGACGCCAGCAACGCCAAGGAGAACGCTACCAAGGCCAAGGGGTTCGTGCTTGGCTCCCACCCGCCTGTGCATGGCGCCCACGCCGCCACCGGGGCCAGCTTCCCGCAGCCTGGAGAGGACCCCCCTCGGCACCTCGGCATCCCCCTCACCACCGACACCGACCGAGCAGCCAGCCTGAGCTACGGCAGCCGTGTGGGTCGGCTGCACTGCCTCGCCCGGACTTGGCGGCAACACGGCCTCAACCTGGTGGCGCGGACCCACGTCGCCAAGCAAGTGCTGGGCAACACGCTGACCTACCACCTCGCCTTCGTCCCACTGCCGCCAACCCAGCTGGCCGCCGTGCGCAAGTGTGTCAACGACTTCGTCGCCTCCTCCTTCCTCCCGGAAGACGCCACCCTCGTTAGCCGCGGCCTTGCGGCCCTTTTGCCCAAGGCCGCCACCGCCTGCTTGGGCCGCGCCCAAGGCGGCATCGGCCACCTGGACCTGGACGCCTTCTCCACCGCCCTCCACGGCAAAGCCATCGCGCAGCTCGCCCAGCCCGGACGCCAGCCCTGGAAGCAGCTCCTGCAGGCGCTGTACGGGGCATGGGCCCCGCCGGGTACTGGGGGTTGGGGTTGGGTGTATGGGACCGCTCAGGCTCCGGCTGGTTTGCCCTCGTGGCTAGCTGGCTTGCTTGCTGCCTACCGTGCAACCCGCCCAGAACCCTGCCCCCTGCCGCCAGACACCGACCCGCGAGCCATCCTGCAGGAGCCCCTCTTCTTTAACGCTGCCTTGGTCGACCCCTCAACCCGCCAGCCCTTCCAGCCCCCCTCCCCCCTGCCCGCGGACCTGCCACTCACAGTCGCACAGCTCCACCAAGCCAGCGAGGACGTGCGGCAACAACCCCTCTTCATCGCCATTGCCAGCGCCGCCCCTCCCAGCTGGCTGCGCCTCCTCCCGGCGGGACTGGGCGCCCCCCAGCCCCTGGCAGCCGCAGCTTGGGAGACTTCCGGGGACGGCGGGTGGGTCCGGGACGCAGCGGGGGGCCTCTTTGCCGTCAGCCGTGACGGCAGCCTGGAGGCCCTGGCCTCCCACCTGCCGGGCCCGGGGGCAGCAGCAGCGTGGTCACCAGCCTGCGTCCTGCCAGCCCGGAAGCCGCGCAGCCTGTGGACTTTGGAGGAGCGCATGGTCTACAACGCAGCGGCGCCGCAGGAACGGCACGCAGCCTGGCCGGTGCGGCGCTTCCTCCTTAGGCCCCTGGCCAACATTGCAGTGCAACCCGCTCGGACATGGACACGGCCTTGTGCCCCTCGTCCACTACACAGTCAGCCACACCCGACAGCGCATGACGGAGTGGGCAGCGCAGCAACAGCTCGGCGCTGGCGCCCTACCCCTTACACCGGTAGCGTGGCCGGGTGGGGGCGGAGGGCAGACGGGAAGTGTGCTCGCACGGGAGGAACGGGATTGGGAGGCCCGGCGCCCCCACTCTGGAACTGCGCGCTTTGCGCAACTGCCGCCGGAACCGGTTCTCTGGATGCAGCCCCGTGCCCGGCCCACAGGAACACAGGACTCTCCATCCCAGGACCCGGCCCCATCAGTAGCGGACGGACGGCGCAGGAGCCCCCGGCTGCGGCGCGCCCACCAGCACCACCCCGCTGCCGCACCCGCTCGTGCAGCCAACCCTGGCCGCGCGACCAGCCCAGCACCCGCAGCAGCAGCAGCCCCTGCAACACCCGCCGGCAACGCAGCAGGCCCTGACCCGGCAGCTCCAGCCTCTCCAGTGGCACCTGCCGCCCCGCCCGCCGGCGCTCCACCCAGCCCCCTCCAGCGCAAGCAGGTGTGGCAACGTCTGTGGGAGTGCCCCGCCAGCAACCGGGCCAAGGCGCTGGCGTACCGGCTGCAACACGGCCGCCTGGCGTGCGGCCTGTATGTGGCAGCCCACCAGAACCGAGGTCAGGGGCACCTGTGCCCTAACCCGACCTGCGCCGCGCAACCTGGGCGGCGGCACGTGCCTCGCGACAGTCTCACCCACATCTTCCTGGAATGTCCAGCTTACGCACCCGCCCGGGACTGGGTGGGCGCTTTGTGGGCGGCCGTTTCCGGGGGGCACAGACCCCCCGTCGAGAGTGCCGCCCTCATGCTTGGCGATTGCCCAGCCGCATGGGCGTCGTACCCCGACCAGCCGGGGCTACGTCTGCTGTGGACAGCGGTGCGCATCACTTGGCTCCACGCCGTGTGGTGTGCGCACCGCGACGTAGACCCCAGGAAACGGACTTCAGCCACGGCTGTGCAGCACGCCATACAGGAGATACAGCGCCTTATGTGGGCCCAGTACCGCATGTCCGCATTGCCCGATGACGTGCTCTCCAGCCTGCCGCGCAGCCTCATCACCGCCCAGCTTCGCCCCCCGCAGCTGTCAGCGTTCCAGTCCACGTGGGCGCACCGAGGCGTCCTCTGCACCCTGGAGACAGCCGCTGCGGGCCAGCCGCGACTACGTGTGCGCCTCAACCTGACGCACCCCGTCCCAGCTCCATTGGCCTCCGGCCTACCGGCAGTAGGTGCAGGACATGGGGAGGGGGGACCGGGTCCAGGCAGCTCGGGCCAGGGCGCTGGGGAGCCAAGCCAGCAGGCAGCGGGGACGACCAGGGCGGTTGAGGCAGCTGCTGCCCAGGAGCACGGTGAAGGAGCTTTGGAAGCCCAGGACAGGGCTGGGTCGGAGCACTCTGGGAGCCCCTCCGGGCTGGACGCTCGCCTCCCAGTGCTTGCCGGTGCAGGGAGCGGTTCGGCTACAGGAAGCCCAGCGGGGACTCGCAAGAGGAGGAGAGCGGCGGCCGCGGAAGCCGCAGGGGTCCAACGCCTTCGCCCCGGCAGTGAAGAAGAGGAGCTGGGCGAGCGCCCAGTGAGGACTGAGCGACGAGGCAAGAGGCAGCGGGAGGGATCCAGGCGGGATCGCAACGGTTCGGGGGGTGGAGGGGCCACAGCGGGTGACCCAAACCTGGCCGATAGGGAGGGGACCGGGCACCTGGGTTCCACAGCGGGGGCGGACTCGGGGGGCCCTGGGGACCGTGGGGGCGCTGGTCCTTGCCGCCCCGCCGCGCCCCCCGCAGGACACCACAACGAGGGAGGCGCAGCCCCCCGGAAGTGCAGGCGGCGCGCAGCAACACTGAACGCCGCTGGGCAACCCGAAGCCGACGCCCCTGGAGCAGGAGGAGGCAGGACGGTCGGCGGCGAGGACGGTGGGGAGCGCCTGGCACCATCCACTGTGCCGGAAGGGGACGGCAGCGAGACGGGAGCAGGGCTACCTCAGTGACCGAGGGCAATAAGAGAGGCCGGGAACCACCGGTGCTCTGGCGGTGTTTGTTGGTCTTGGACTGGGGGGCACGCATAGGGTCGCTACCTGTGGAGCATATCAGGTGTGTGCGTCTTGCTGGTTAGTTGGCGGGTTCGAGAGCTTTCCATATTTATGAGCTGGTGCAGCAGCGGCGGGTTTTGGTTGTGGGTCCGCCCTGTTCTGTTTTCCCCGCCGCAGTCAGCTGCGCCAGCCTTTCCAGTCTTCAGAATCAGGGTGCGGGCTTGTGGTCCTTCGTATGCAGGTTTCTCTTCTCCTTTGGATTGTCTCTTGTGCAATGGTTGGGGGGGGTGTGGCGGCTAAGTTGAGGGTCCTAGACGTTTTTTGGGGGGTCCTCTAGTGCGGTGGCTGGGTGGCGCGGGGCGGCCTAGTTAAGTGCCCTGGTTGTTTCTTCCTCTTCTGGGGGGTGCATGTTAGGCCGTGGACAGACGTGACCGGTCAACCGGGAGTGCGAGTCTGACGATGGAGGAAGTGCTTTTGCTTTCTGCTATCAGGCCTGTGTTTCGTTTTACTCATAGTGGGGCTCTTTACTTCTTCCTGCGGTGTTGACAGTTGAGGGTCGGTGCAGAGGTCTTGTTTGTGGGCGGTTTGTTGTAGGTGTGGGGGCCAGAGAGCAGGTGCCCAGGATTTGAGGACTGGGCATAGTCATGGCCTGCGTCTGGTGGTTAGGAACCCGGTGCAGGTGCCCAGAACGTCTCAGCTGGGCATAGCTAGACCTGACCTGAGGGGGTGTCTTCTGAGAGGGAGCTTCAGGGAACGGCCCTGTCCCAGTGCGTGGCTGTGGCCGGGGTCATGGGTTTTCTGGCCCAAGGGTCTACTCTTTCTTCCTGCGCCGTGGGGGTCCGGCCTTTCTCATGGTGCTGCGTCTTCCTATCGTTCCTTCCTGTCGGCACCCGTCCTTGTCCTGGCTGAGTGGTTGATTGCTGGCAGCTCATCATCTCATGCGGTTATTTCTTCCAGAGTTTGCGGGGATCTCGGTGGTTTCAGGCCTGTCCATCAGAGGCAGGTCCGCTTGGCTTCGCCCCCTCTCTCCTGTCCATGTAATCCCTCTCAGAGAAAAAAAAAAGGGTCCGGGACGCAGCGGGGGGCCTCTTTGCCGTCAGCCGTGACGGCAGCCTGGAGGCCCTGGCCTCCCACCTGCCGGGCCCGGGGGCAGCAGCAGCGTGGTCACCAGCCTGCGTCCTGCCAGCCCGGAAGCCGCGCAGCCTGTGGACTTTGGAGGAGCGCATGGTCTACAACGCAGCGGCGCCGCAGGAACGGCACGCAGCCTGGCCGGTGCGGCGCTTCCTCTTAGGCCCCTGGCCAACATTGCAGTGCAACCCGCTCGGACATGGACACAGCCTTGTGCCCCTCGTCCACTACACAGTCAGCCACACCCGACAGCGCATGACGGAGTGGGCAGCGCAGCAACAGCTCGGCGCTGGCGCCCTACCCCTTACACCGGTAGCGTGGCCGGGTGGGGGCGGAGGGCAGACGGGAAGTGTGCTCGCAAGGGAGGAACGGGATTGGGAGGCCCGGCGCCCCCACTCTGGAACTGCGCGCTTTGCGCAACTGCCGCCGGAACCGGTTCTCTGGATGCAGCCCCGTGCCCGGCCCACAGGAACACAGGACTCTCCATCCCAGGACCCGGCCCCATCAGTAGCGGACGGACGGCGCAGGAGCCCCCGGCTGCGGCGCGCCCACCAGCACCACCCCGCTGCCGCACCCGCTCGTGCAGCCAACCCTGGCCGCGCGACCAGCCCAGCACCCGCAGCAGCAGCAGCCCCTGCAACACCCGCCGGCAACGCAGCAGGCCCTGACCCGGCAGCTCCAGCCTCTCCAGTGGCACCTGCCGCCCCGCCCGCCGGCGCTCCACCCAGCCCCCCTCCAGCGCAAGCAGGTGTGGCAACGTCTGTGGGAGTGCCCCGCCAGCAACCGGGCCAAGGCGCTGGCGTACCGGCTGCAACACGGCCGCCTGGCGTGCGGCCTGTATGTGGCAGCCCACCAGAACCGAGGTCAGGGGCACCTGTGCCCTAACCCGACCTGCGCCGCGCAACCTGGGCGGCGGCACGTGCCTCGCGACAGTCTCACCCACATCTTCCTGGAATGTCCAGCTTACGCACCCGCCCGGGACTGGGTGGGCGCTTTGTGGGCGGCCGTTTCCGGGGGGCACAGACCCCCCGTCGAGAGTGCCGCCCTCATGCTTGGCGATTGCCCAGCCGCATGGGCGTCGTACCCCGACCAGCCGGGGCTACGTCTGCTGTGGACAGCGGTGCGCATCACTTGGCTCCACGCCGTGTGGTGTGCGCACCGCGACGTAGACCCCAGGAAACGGACTTCAGCCACGGCTGTGCAGCACGCCATACAGGAGATACAGCGCCTTATGTGGGCCCAGTACCGCATGTCCGCATTGCCCGATGACGTGCTCTCCAGCCTGCCGCGCAGCCTCATCACCGCCCAGCTTCGCCCCCCGCAGCTGTCAGCGTTCCAGTCCACGTGGGCGCACCGAGGCGTCCTCTGCACCCTGGAGACAGCCGCTGCGGGCCAGCCGCGACTACGTGTGCGCCTCAACCTGACGCACCCCGTCCCAGCTCCATTGGCCTCCGGCCTACCGGCAGTAGGTGCAGGACATGGGGAGGGGGGACCGGGTCCAGGCAGCTCGGGCCAGGGCGCTGGGGAGCCAAGCCAGCAGGCAGCGGGGACGACCAGGGCGGTTGAGGCAGCTGCTGCCCAGGAGCACGGTGAAGGAGCTTTGGAAGCCCAGGACAGGGCTGGGTCGGAGCACTCTGGGAGCCCCTCCGGGCTGGACGCTCGCCTCCCAGTGCTTGCCGGTGCAGGGAGCGGTTCGGCTACAGGAAGCCCAGCGGGGACTCGCAAGAGGAGGAGAGCGGCGGCCGCGGAAGCCGCAGGGGTCCAACGCCTTCGCCCCGGCAGTGAAGAAGAGGAGCTGGGCGAGCGCCCAGTGAGGACTGAGCGACGAGGCAAGAGGCAGCGGGAGGGATCCAGGCGGGATCGCAACGGTTCGGGGGGTGGAGGGGCCACAGCGGGTGACCCAAACCTGGCCGATAGGGAGGGGACCGGGCACCTGGGTTCCACAGCGGGGGCGGACTCGGGGGGCCCTGGGGACCGTGGGGGCGCTGGTCCTTGCCGCCCCGCCGCGCCCCCCGCAGGACACCACAACGAGGGAGGCGCAGCCCCCCGGAAGTGCAGGCGGCGCGCAGCAACACTGAACGCCGCTGGGCAACCCGAAGCCGACGCCCCTGGAGCAGGAGGAGGCAGGACGGTCGGCGGCGAGGACGGTGGGGAGCGCCTGGCACCATCCACTGTGCCGGAAGGGGACGGCAGCGAGACGGGAGCAGGGCTACCTCAGTGACCGAGGGCAATAAGAGAGGCCGGGAACCACCGGTGCTCTGGCGGTGTTTGTTGGTCTTGGACTGGGGGGCACGCATAGGGTCGCTACCTGTGGAGCATATCAGGTGTGTGCGTCTTGCTGGTTAGTTGGCGGGTTCGAGAGCTTTCCATATTTATGAGCTGGTGCAGCAGCGGCGGGTTTTGGTTGTGGGTCCGCCCTGTTCTGTTTTCCCCGCCGCAGTCAGCTGCGCCAGCCTTTCCAGTCTTCAGAATCAGGGTGCGGGCTTGTGGTCCTTCGTATGCAGGTTTCTCTTCTCCTTTGGATTGTCTCTTGTGCAATGGTTGGGGGGGGTGTGGCGGCTAAGTTGAGGGTCCTAGACGTTTTTTGGGGGGTCCTCTAGTGCGGTGGCTGGGTGGCGCGGGGCGGCCTAGTTAAGTGCCCTGGTTGTTTCTTCCTCTTCTGGGGGGTGCATGTTAGGCCGTGGACAGACGTGACCGGTCAACCGGGAGTGCGAGTCTGACGATGGAGGAAGTGCTTTTGCTTTCTGCTATCAGGCCTGTGTTTCGTTTTACTCATAGTGGGGCTCTTTACTTCTTCCTGCGGTGTTGACAGTTGAGGGTCGGTGCAGAGGTCTTGTTTGTGGGCGGTTTGTTGTAGGTGTGGGGGCCAGAGAGCAGGTGCCCAGGATTTGAGGACTGGGCATAGTCATGGCCTGCGTCTGGTGGTTAGGAACCCGGTGCAGGTGCCCAGAACGTCTCAGCTGGGCATAGCTAGACCTGACCTGAGGGGGTGTCTTCTGAGAGGGAGCTTCAGGGAACGGCCCTGTCCCAGTGCGTGGCTGTGGCCGGGGTCATGGGTTTTCTGGCCCAAGGGTCTACTCTTTCTTCCTGCGCCGTGGGGGTCCGGCCTTTCTCATGGTGCTGCGTCTTCCTATCGTTCCTTCCTGTCGGCACCCGTCCTTGTCCTGGCTGAGTGGTTGATTGCTGGCAGCTCATCATCTCATGCGGTTATTTCTTCCAGAGTTTGCGGGGATCTCGGTGGTTTCAGGCCTGTCCATCAGAGGCAGGTCCGCTTGGCTTCGCCCCCTCTCTCCTGTCCATGTAATCCCTCTCAGAGAAAAAAAAAAAAAAGTCCCCGCACTTCCCAAGCCTTCTGAACCCTTCAATACATCTAATAGATGCTTGCAAGGTTGTTGGCGGCCTCGGAGCGGGCGGGATCAGAGCGGGCGAACTTCGCGCGGCGGCGGGTCCGCGGCCCCCGCCCCCCGGCCTGCCCCCGCCTCTCCCAGAGCGCCCAGCTCTCGCCCCACCTCGTCCCCGCACTTCCCAAGCCTTCTGAACCCTTCAATACATCTAATAGATGCTTGCAAGGGTGTTGGCGGCCTCGGAACGGGCGGGATCAGAGCGGGCGAATTTTGCGCGGCGGCGGGTCCGCGGCCCCCCGCCCCCGGCCTGCCCCCGCCTCTCCCAGAGCGCCCAGCTCTCGCCCCACCTCGTCCCCGCACTTCCCAAGCCTTCTGAACCCTTCAATACATCTAATAGATGCTTGCAAGGGTGTTGGCGGCCTCGGAACGGGCGGGATCAGAGCGGGCGAAGTTTGCGCGGCGGCAGGTCCGCGGCCCCCGCCCCCCGGCCTGCCCCCGCCTCTCCCAGAGCGCCCAGCTCTCGCCCCACCTCGTCCCCGCACTTCCCAAGCCTTCTGAACCCTTCAATACATCTAATAGATGCTTGCAAGGGTGTTGGCGGCCTCGGAACGGGCGGGATCAGAGCGGGCGAACTTCGCGCGGCGGCGGGTCCGCGGCCCCCGCCCCCCGGCCTGCCCCCGCCTCTCCCAGAGCGCCCAGCTCTCGCCCCACCTCGTCCCCGCACTTCCCAAGCCTTCTGAACCCTTCAATACATCTAATAGATGCTTGCAAGGGTGTTGGCGGCCTCGGAGCGGGCGGGATCAGAGCGGGCGAACTTCGCGCGGCGGCGGGTCCGCGGCCCCCGCCCCCCGGCCTGCCCCCGCCTCTCCCAGAGCGCCCAGCTCTCGCCCCACCTCGTCCCCGCACTTCCCAAGCCTTCTGAACCCTTCAATACATCTAATAGATGCTTGCAAGGGTGTTGGCGGCCTCGGAACGGGCGGGATCAGAGCGGGCGAATTTCGCGCGGCGGCGGGTCCGCGGCCCCCGCCCCCCGGCCTGCCCCCGCCTCTCCCAGAGCGCCCAGCTCTCGCCCCACCTCGTCCCCGCACTTCCCAAGCCTTCTGAACCCTTCAATACATCTAATAGATGCTTGCAAGGGTGTTGGCGGCCTCGGAACGGGCGGGATCAGAGCGGGCGAACTTCGCGCGGCGGCGGGTCCGCGGCCCCCCGCCCCCCGGCCTGCCCCCGCCTCTCCCAGAGCGCCCAGCTCTCGCCCCACCTCGTCCCCGCACTTCCCAAGCCTTCTGAACCCTTCAATACATCTAATAGATGCTTGCAAGGGTGTTGGCGGCCTCGGAACGGGCGGGATCAGAGCGGGCGAATTTCGCGCGGCGGCGGGTCCGCGGCCCCCGCCCCCCGGCCTGCCCCCGCCTCTCCCAGAGCGCCCAGCTCTCGCCCCACCTCGTCCCCGCACTTCCCAAGCCTTCTGAACCCTTCAATACATCTAATAGATGCTTGCAAGGGTGTTGGCGGCCTCGGAACGGGCGGGATCAGAGCGGGCGAACTTCGCGCGGCGGCGGGTCCGCGGCCCCCGCCCCCCGGCCTGCCCCCGCCTCTCCCAGAGCGCCCAGCTCTCGCCCCACCTCGTCCCCGCACTTCCCAAGCCTTCTGAACCCTTCAATACATCTAATAGATGCTTGCAAGGGTGTTGGCGGCCTCGGAACGGGCGGGATCAGAGCGGGCGAATTTCGCGCGGCGGCGGGTCCGCGGCCCCCGCCCCCCGGCCTGCCCCCGCCTCTCCCAGAGCGCCCAGCTCTCGCCCCACCTCGTCCCCGCACTTCCCAAGCCTTCTGAACCCTTCAATACATCTGATAGATGCTTGCAAGGGTGTTGGCGGCCTCGGAACGGGCGGGATCAGAGCGGGCGAACTTCGCGCGGCGGCGGGTCCGCGGCCCCCGCCCCCCGGCCTGCCCCCGCCTCTCCCAGAGCGCCCAGCTCTCGCCCCACCTCGTCCCCGCACTTCCCAAGCCTTCTGAACCCTTCAATACATCTAATAGATGCTTGCAAGGGTGTTGGCGGCCTCGGAACGGGCGGGATCAGAGCGGGCGAACTTCGCGCGGCGGCGGGTCCGCGGCCCCCGCCCCCCCGGCCTGCCCCCGCCTCTCCCAGAGCGCCCAGCTCTCGCCCCACCTCGTCCCCGCACTTCCCAAGCCTTCTGAACCCTCCAATACATCTAATAGATGCTTGCAAGGGTGTTGGCGGCCTCGGAGCGGGCGGGATCAGAGCGGGCGAATTTTGCGTGGCGGCGGGTCCGCGGCCCCCGCCCCCCGGCCTGCCCCCGCCTCTCCCAGAGCGCCCAGCTCTCGCCCCACCTCGTCCCCGCACTTCCCAAGCCTTCTGAACCCTTCAATACATCTAATAGATGCTTGCAAGGGTGTTGGCGGCCTCGGAGCGGGCGGGATCAGAGCGGGCGAATTTTGCGTGGCGGCGGGTCCGCGGCCCCCGCCCCCCGGCCTGCCCCCGCCTCTCCCAGAGCGCCCAGCTCTCGCCCCACCTCGTCCCCGCACTTCCCAAGCCTTCTGAACCCTTCAATACATCTAATAGATGCTTGCAAGGGTGTTGGCGGCCTCGGAGCGGGCGGGATCAGAGCGGGCGAATTTCGCGCGGCGGCGGGTCCGCGGCCCCCGCCCCCCGGCCTGCCCCCGCCTCTCCCAGAGCGCCCAGCTCTCGCCCCACCTCGTCCCCGCACTTCCCAAGCCTTCTGAACCCTTCAATACATCTAATAAATGCTTGCAAGGGTGTTGGCGGCCTCGGAACGGGCGGGATCAGAGCGGGCGAACTTCGCGCGGCGGCGGGTCCGCGGCCCCCGCCCCCCGGCCTGCCCCCGCCTCTCCCAGAGCGCCCAGCTCTCGCCCCACCTCGTCCCCGCACTTCCCAAGCCTTCTGAACCCTTCAATACATCTAATAGATGCTTGCAAGGGTGTTGGCGGCCTCGGAACGGGCGGGATCAGAGCGGGCGAACTTCGCGCGGCGGCGGGTCCGCGGCCCCCGCCCCCCGGCCTGCCCCCGCCTCTCCCAGAGCGCCCAGCTCTCGCCCCACCTCGTCCCCGCACTTCCCAAGCCTTCTGAACCCTTCAATACATCTAATAGATGCTTGCAAGGGTGTTGGCGGCCTTGGAACGGGCGGGATCAGAGCGGGCAAATTATGCGCGGCGGCGGGTCCGCGGCCCCCGCCCCCCGGCCTGCCCCCGCCTCTCCCAGAGCGCCCAGCTCTCGCCCCTTTTTTTTTTTCTCTGAGAGGGATTACATGGACAGGAGAGAGGGGGCGAAGCCAAGCGGACCTGCCTCTGATGGACAGGCCTGAAACCACCGAGATCCCCGCAAACTCTGGAAGAAATAACCGCATGAGATGATGAGCTGCCAGCAATCAACCACTCAGCCAGGACAAGGACGGGTGCCGACAGGAAGGAACGATAGGAAGACGCAGCACCATGAGAAAGGCCGGACCCCCACGGCGCAGGAAGAAAGAGTAGACCCTTGGGCCAGAAAACCCATGACCCCGGCCACAGCCACGCACTGGGACAGGGCCGTTCCCTGAAGCTCCCTCTCAGAAGACACCCCCTCAGGTCAGGACTAGCTATGCCCAGCTGAGACGTTCTGGGCACCTGCACCGGGTTCCTAACCACCAGACGCAGGCCATGACTATGCCCAGTCCTCAAATCCTGGGCACCTGCTCTCTGGCCCCCACACCTACAACAAACCGCCCACAAACAAGACCTCTGCACCGACCCTCAACTGACAACACCGCAGGAAGAAGTAAAGAGCCCCACTATGAGTAAAACGAAACACAGGCCTGATAGCAGAAAGCAAAAGCACTTCCTCCATCGTCAGACTCGCACTCCCGGTTGACCGGTCACGTCTGTCCACGGCCTAACATGCACCCCCCAGAAGAGGAAGAAACAACCAGGGCACTTAACTAGGCCGCCCCGCGCCACCCAGCCACCGCACTAGAGGACCCCCCAAAAAACGTCTAGGACCCTCAACTTAGCCGCCACACACCCCCCAACCATTGCACAAGAGACAATCCAAAGGAGAAGAGAAACCTGCATACGAAGGACCACAAGCCCGCACCCTGATTCTGAAGACTGGAAAGGCTGGCGCAGCTGACTGCGGCGGGGAAAACAGAACAGGGCGGACCCACAACCAAAACCCGCCGCTGCTGCACCAGCTCATAAATATGGAAAGCTCTCGAACCCGCCAACTAACCAGCAAGACGCACACACCTGATATGCTCCACAGGTAGCGACCCTATGCGTGCCCCCCAGTCCAAGACCAACAAACACCGCCAGAGCACCGGTGGTTCCCGGCCTCTCTTATTGCCCTCGGTCACTGAGGTAGCCCTGCTCCCGTCTCGCTGCCGTCCCCTTCCGGCACAGTGGATGGTGCCTTTTTTTTTTTTTCTCTGAGAGGGATTACATGGACAGGAGAGAAGGGGGGGAAGCCAAGCGGACCTGCCTCTGATGGACAGGCCTGAAACCACCGAGATCCCCGCAAACCAGGCGCCGCGGGCTCCCCACCGTCCTCGCCGCCGACCGTCCTGCCTCCTCCTGCTCCAGGGGCGTCGGCTTCGGGTTGCCCAGCGGCGTTCAGTGTTGCTGCGCGCCGCCTGCACTTCCGGGGGGCTGCGCCTCCCTCGTTGTGGTGTCCTGCGGGGGGCGCGGCGGGGCGGCAAGGACCAGCGCCCCCACGGTCCCCAGGGCCCCCCGAGTCCGCCCCCGCTGTGGAACCCAGGTGCCCGGTCCCCTCCCTATCGGCCAGGTTTGGGTCACCCGCTGTGGCCCCTCCACCCCCCGAACCGTTGGGATCCCGCCTGGATCCCTCCCGCTGCCTCTTGCCTTGTCGCTTTTTCTTTTTTTTTCTTTTTTTTTTCTTTTTTTTTTCTTTTTTTTTCGCTCAGTCCTCACTGGGCGCTCGCCCAGCTCCTCTTCTTCACTGCCGGGGCGAAGGCGTTGGACCCCTGCGGCTTCCGCGGCCGCCGCTCTCCTCCTCCTGCCAGTCCCCGCTGGGCTTTTTTTTTTTCTCTGAGAGGGATTACATGGACAGGAGAGAAGGGGGGGAAGCCAAGCGGACCTGCCTCTGATGGACAGGCCTGAAACCACCGAGATCCCCGCAAACTCTGGAAGAAATAACCGCATGAGATGATGAGCTGCCAGCAATCAACCACTCAGCCAGGACAAGGACGGGTGCCGACAGGTAGGAACGAAAGGAAGACGCAGCACCAAGAGAAAGGCCGGACCCCCACGGCGCAGGAAGAAAGAGTAGACCCTTGGGTCAGACAACCCATGACCCCGGCCACAGCCACGCACTGGGACAGGGCCGTTCCCTGAAGCTCCCTCTCAGAAGACACCCCCTCAGGTCAGGACTAGCTATGCCCAGCTGAGACGTTCTGGGCACCTGCACCGGGTTCCTAACCACCAGACGCAGGCCATGACTATGCCCAGTCCTCAAATCCTGGGCACCTGCTCTCTGGCCCCCACACCTACAACAAACCGCCCACAAACAAGACCTCTGCACCGACCCTCAACTGACAACACCGCAGGAAGAAGTAAAGAGCCCCACTATGAGTAAAACGAAACACAGGCCTGATAGCAGAAAGCAAAAGCACTTCCTCCATCGTCAGACTCGCACTCCCGGTTGACCGGTCACGTCTGTCCACGGCCTAACATGCACCCCCCAGAAGAGGAAGAAACAACCAGGGCACTTAACTAGGCCGCCCCGCGCCACCCAGCCACCGCACTAGAGGACCCCCCAAAAAACGTCTAGGACCCTCAACTTAGCCGCCACACACCCCCCAACCATTGCACAAGAGACAATCCAAAGGAGAAGAGAAACCTGCATACGAAGGACCACAAGCCCGCACCCTGATTCTGAAGACTGGAAAGGCTGGCGCAGCTGACTGCGGCGGGGAAAACAGAACAGGGCGGACCCACAACCAAAACCCGCCGCTGCTGCACCAGCTCATAAATATGGAAAGCTCTCGAACCCGCCAACTAACCAGCAAGACGCACACACCTGATATGCTCCACAGGTAGCGACCCTATGCGTGCCCCCCAGTCCAAGACCAACAAACACCGCCAGAGCACCGGTGGTTCCCGGCCTCTCTTATTGCCCTCGGTCACTGAGGTAGCCCTGCTCCCGTCTCGCTGCCGTCCCCTTCCGGCACAGTGGATGGTGCCTTTTTTTTTTTTTTCTCTGAGAGGGATTACATGGACAGGAGAGAAGGGGGGGAAGCCAAGCGGACCTGCCTCTGATGGACAGGCCTGAAACCACCGAGATCCCCGCAAACCAGGCGCCGCGGGCTCCCCACCGTCCTCGCCGCCGACCGTCCTGCCTCCTCCTGCTCCAGGGGCGTCGGCTTCGGGTTGCCCAGCGGCGTTCAGTGTTGCTGCGCGCCGCCTGCACTTCCGGGGGGCTGCGCCTCCCTCGTTGTGGTGTCCTGCGGGGGGCGCGGCGGGGCGGCAAGGACCAGCGCCCCCACGGTCCCCAGGGCCCCCCGAGTCCGCCCCCGCTGTGGAACCCAGGTGCCCGGTCCCCTCCCTATCGGCCAGGTTTGGGTCACCCGCTGTGGCCCCTCCACCCCCCGAACCGTTGGGATCCCGCCTGGATCCCTCCCGCTGCCTCTTGCCTTGTCGCTTTTTCTTTTTTTTTCTTTTTTTTTCTTTTTTTTTCTTTTTTTTTCGCTCAGTCCTCACTGGGCGCTCGCCCAGCTCCTCTTCTTCACTGCCGGGGCGAAGGCGTTGGACCCCTGCGGCTTCCGCGGCCGCCGCTCTCCTCCTCCTGCCAGTCCCCGCTGGGCTTTTTTTTTTCTCTGAGAGGGATTACATGGACAGGAGAGAAGGGGGCGAAGCCAAGCGGACCTGCCTCTGATGGACAGGCCTGAAACCACCGAGATCCCCGCAAACTCTGGAAGAAATAACCGCATGAGATAATGAGCTGCCAGCAATCAACCACTCAGCCAGGACAAGGACGGGTGCCGACAGGAAGGAACGATAGGAAGACGCAGCACCATGAGAAAGGCCGGACCCCCACGGCGCAGGAAGAAAGAGTAGACCCTTGGGCCAGAAAACCCATGACCCCGGCCACAGCCACGCACTGGGACAGGGCCATTCCCTGAAGCTCCCTCTCAGAAGACACCACCTCCGGTCAGGTCTAGCTATGCCCAGCTGAGACGTTTTGGGCACCTGCACCGGGTTCCTAACCACCAGACGCAGGCCATGACTATGCCCAGTCCTCAAATCCTGGGCACCTGCTCTCTGGCCCCCACACCTACAACAAACCGCCCACAAACAAGACCTCCGCACCGACCCTCAACTGACAACACCGCAGGAAGAAGTAAAGAGCCCCACTATGAGTAAAACGAAACACAGGCCTGATAGCAGAAAGCAAAAGCACTTCCTCCATCGTCAGACTCGCACTCCCGGTTGACCGGTCACGTCTGTCCACGGCCTAACATGCACCCCCCAGAAGAGGAAGAAACAACCAGGGCACTTAACTAGGCCGCCCCGCGCCACCCAGCCACCGCACTAGAGGACCCCCCAAAAAACGTCTAGGACCCTCAACTTAGCCGCCACACACCCCCCAACCATTGCACAAGAGACAAACCAAAGGAGAAGGGAAACCTGCATACGAAAGACCACAAGCCCGCACCCTGATTCTGAAGACTGGAATGGCTGGCGCAGCTGACTGCGGCGGGGAAAACAGAACAGGGCGGACCCACAACCAAAACCCGCCGCTGCTGCACCAGCTCATCAATATGGAAAGCTCTCGAACCCGCCAACTAACCAGCAAGACGCACACACCTGATATGCTCCACAGGTAGCGACCCTATGCGTGCCCCCCAGTCCAAGACCAACAAACACCGCCAGAGCACCGGTGGTTCCCGGCCTCTCTTATTGCCCTCGGTCACTGAGGTAGCCCTGCTCCGTCTCGCTGCCGTCCCCTTCCGGCACAGTGGATGGTGCCAGGCGCTCCCCACCGTCCTCGCTGCCGACCGTCCTGCCTCCTCTTGCTCCAGGGGCGTCAGCTTCGGGTTGCCCAGCGGCGTTCAGTGTTGCTGCGCGCCGCCTGTACTTCCGGGGGGCTGCGCCTCCCTCGTTGTGGTGTCCTGCGGGGGGCGCGGCGGGGCGGCAAGGACCAGCGCCCCCACGATCCCCAGGGCCCCCCGAGTCCGCCCCCGCTGTGGAACCCAGGTGCCCGGTCCCCTCCCTATCGGCCAGGTTTGGGTCACCCGCTGTGGCCCCTCCACCCCCCGAACCGTTGCGATCCCGCCTGGATCCCTCCCGCTGCCTCTTGCCTCGTCGCTCAGTCCTCACTGGGCGCTCGCCCAGCTCCTCTTCTTCACTGCCGGGGCGAAGGCGTTGGACCCCTGCGGCTTCCGCGGCCGCCGCTCTCCTCCTCTTGCGAGTCCCCGCTGGGCTTCCTGTAGCCAAACCGCTCCCTGCACCGGCAAGCACTGGGAGGCGAGCGTCCAGCCCGGAGGGGCTCCCAGAGTGCTCCGACCCAGCCCTGTCCTGGGCTTCCAAAGCTCCTTCACCGTGCTCCTGGGCAGCAGCTGCCTCAACCGCCCTGGTCGTCCCCGCTGCCTG